>BJCN01322936.1:0-22714 GCA_018326445.1 Flaveria brownii
AAACCAATTTTTTTAACGATCGGAACCGGTTCCAATCCGGTTTTTTGGACCGTTTCCTGAACCGGGTTGGGTAAAAACCAGTTCCAAACCGCTTTGGCCCAAAATATCCAAACCGGTCCCAAACCACCGGTTTTTTCCGGGTTGAAACCAGTTTGGCCTAGTACCGGTTTGAACCCGGGTCGGTTCCGGGTCGGGTCGGGTCGGGCACCCGGTTCCTATGTGCACCTCTACATGCAACTGATTGAATTAAAGGTGTGACATAATGGGCTAAAGTTAAGTTGATGGGCCAGTTGGACTGAGGTCATCCTAGTGGACGTTATTATAACAGCCTTCAATTCATCTTATTGAAAGGAAGAAACTAAGAGAATACTGCTTCTTTTCTCTGTATAGGGTTTAACCCTTAGGGCTGGTCAACTCGACATATTCGTCTAGTCTTCGTCTTCATCAAGATCTATGATCAAAACAGCCTCTATCCTTTCTATCTAGATGCTCTTTTTTAATCCATCTTTGTATTAGGATTGTGTCGCTACAACGAATATAACCTTGTATGTTCTTGAGTTTTGACTATGGTTCTTTGTATCGGATCATCCGGATGGTAATTTGAGTCGTTTGTCTTTTGTTCAGTATAGGTTGTCTTTGGTTTCAGGTGTTCTAATTCTCTGGGTGTAAACGATTTTTCTCCGGGTTTAATAAAGTTTAGATTGCCATTTAAATCTTATCTTATCTTATCTTATTACTCTAATAAAAGAGTAACTTGAAGTGCCACGTGTCAGCACCACAATCACTCTTACAAAACTTTTCCCGCCTCTCTCTCATCTTAAATAGTTACCTTAATTACTAATAATATTATTTAACTTTTTTTTACATTTAATAAATTAGAAAAAAGATCTATTTATTAATGGTATTTCTAAATAAATAATTTTAATATAAAATAATAAAATTTTAAAACGCATAAAACGTTTTTAAAAATACAAAATATTTTAAAAGTGGTATTTTTAAAATTTTAATTGTTTAAAACCAAAAATAATTAATTTGGGAGATAAAATAAGAAAATTTTTAAAAATAACATTTTTATACGGGTTATTTTAGAATAAAATGATTATTTTTTGGAAAAAAAATTAAAAACAAACTTTTAAAAAGTTGATAATACTGTTTTATTAGTTATAGTCATTTCTTATACGTAATTTCAATCATATCATATCCTAGAATATCATTTTATAATTAATAAATTTTATTATATTAATATTTTATTTATTCAACCTCGTGTAATGCACGGGTTTACTAAAGCTAGTCTATACTAATAAATGATTACATGTGGTGACACATATTATCACTAAATTTCACCTCACAAAACTTTCCCGCCTAAACTTATTTAACAAATTTTTCACAAAATCATACTATATTTTTTACTTAAAAATTTTATTTTATTGTAATTTTTTTTGAACGACAAGTGTGAAGTTTTTATTTTTTTAACTACCTCAATCACCACCAATCATTTTAGAGATTTTGAATTTATGATATCAATCATCTCAAATCTTATTTAACCCTTTAAAGCTTACGGTCACACATCCTTATTTTTATGTAATCGTTTTAAAATAAAAACGACAAAGTTTAAATATTTTTTTCACATATTTGAATTATATATTTATAACTTTTAACCCGTGTAATACACGGGCTAATAACCTAGTTATAAATAAAACATTGAAAAATGTTAGGCTCTAGAGATAAAAAAAAAGGTCCATATAATATATAAAGTAAAATAATTTAAAATTATTTATAATACGAGAATAATTATTACATCAATAAGTAAAATAAAAATATTATAACAAAATAATCTAATTACTTAATCGAATTGTAAGAATTTACTGATGGTTTTGGAAGCAAAACGCTTGATTAGGTCTTTATAATTTATACTCTCTAACTTATATTGGTTCGTATTTGAATCTAACTTTTAAAATTCCAAATTTGAATTTTAACTAGAATTTGGTTTGATGAACATCCCTACCATTTGTTAATATATTGTTTACTAAAAAATAACATATTACTATGTTATATTTAAAATTATTACACATTTATATATTTAGTTCTTATTTATTTATTATATTATTTGATTTCTTAAATAAATCCATAACCATAAGTTTATAGTCATATCTAATATTTTTCGTCCATAGTAAAGCTAATGATAAAATCTTAGGAGGATAAAATATAATCAAACCTTACAATTATCATAAAGGATAAAGAGTTTGTATCCATCAGTCCAGTTGTAGAAACATTATAAAAATGTTTACTTTGTGTTCGTTTCTTTGTACTTTTTAGTAAACAAAAGGGGTATTTGATTTAAAGAGTCGTAAAAAAGAGGGTGCATTTTACCCAAATTTGTAATCCTTGGGATGATGTACATCATCATCTGTTAGCATTCAACAAAGTTTGGAGAATCTTCAGAGAATATAATTTTTATTAGTTATTTTCAAGATTGATGTCGGGTTATGCGTTTCTACTTAATTCCATGTGAGGTTCATGCCAAATGGTGGTTGTAATTTGTTATATGTGTTATGCCAAATGGTGGTTGTAATTTGTTATATGTGTTTTCTTAAGAACGGTTACCTTCATGCACATGTAAATCTACTTATTCATCAAAGAGTAGAAATTTAACCATTTAAGTAGAAACATCTTATTATTATACATCATGATATTGCTAGACACGTCTTGACTACGTACAATCCTTTTAATTTATTTGTGATATGTTACGTAGCATTTGTTTTTTTACATGTATATATGATTTCGAACGTCATAAAATGATTCATTTTAAAAAGTCCTAAGTCCTCCTCGTTGCTTATGCCTTACGCCCTTTGAACCTGTCTTACGTATGCTATCCATGCGGGTCGCTGGTTATGGAAATCATTCCTAGTTAAACGTACAATCATGGGAGTTTGGTGTAGTAATAATAATATTATTGTTGGAAATTTTAGTAAAAATATGATTTTTAATTTGTTTGGGACATTAATAATGATTTATATTTTAAATAAAATAATTATTTATAAGTAAGTCTGTATTCTTCTTTGTGAGATGATCATAATGAATTATAATGTGTCCAAAACGGAGGTAAAATAAATTAGATATCGATGCATAAAGTTGATATAAATAAAATGTTTGGTTCTATCTTATATTGGTGGAGTGATAAAACAAAATTTAAAATGATAAAGTATATAAGGGATATTCGTCTCACATTAGAAAACTAATAAATCTTGAATGGATTTATACTTGGGAGTTTTCATGGGAATTTGTTCCTACTCGGTTAGGAGTACCTAGTGGCTGTCATTTGACAGTCGTCTTTGTATTTAGAGCTGTGACATGAGGTTTCAACAGTCGTCATTTGTTGATGCTTAATAGGTGAGCGCGCTGTTCTGCTGACTGTTGTTTGTTCGTGTATGCTAAAAGGCAGTCTTAAGTAGATATATGTATCTGTTGAAAGACAGATATCAATAGCTACTGTGGTTAATTTGTAACAGCCTATGCAGTAATAACCTTTGGTATAATTTAATGATGAGGAGACCATTGGTATAATATTTTTAATCTTGAACCCTTTGGTTTAAATTTATTAATGAGTGCACCTATAGAATTACTATCTTGTTACATACTCATTTATTGTATTTAATAAAAGAAGGTTTTCTTTTGTCACTTGTTAATTTCTAAACCCACATTTTGCCACTTATCATTCTTATAGACAACCTCAAATTATTTTTCCTCTAAAGGGTATTATAATAATTTAAACACTCAAATTAATTTCTCTCACTTATTAAAAATTAATTTTATTAATTGCTATATTTTTCTCTCTTATTTAGATATTTTAAAATCAAATTATCATAATAAAAATACATTTTATTAGGCAAATTAAAAAATCACATATTTTTATTATAATATAAATAATAAAAAACTTATATAATATAAAATTTTCTAAAACACTAAACCTTTATGAAATAAAATATATTTTAAATCGGTCATTTATTTAAAAATATATAAGAAAGTGAAATTTTCTACTAGGCAGTTTTATTAAAACAGGAAAATAAGTACAAACCAGAGTTTTTAATAAACAAGATTTTTACATAAAATAAATTTAATAAAAAGTCTTTAAATGGATGTTTAAAAATAAAACTATTTAAATAAGAGAGTTCAAAAATAGTATATTTGTTTTAGTACTTGAATTATTACGTATATATAATTTTAATCATATCTTATATTAAAATATTATATTGTAACTTATTGTGTTTATTACTAACTATAATCCATTTATTAAATGAGTTCCTAGACTATTTATCGATCTGACTATCTATCTATCTATAATTAAGAAAAATTAAGATAAGACGTTACACAGTTATAAGTCACATCATACTAGTTTTCTTATTTTTCTCTATTATTAATAATAATATTGAATGCTAATAATATTGCTCATACTATTTACAAACTAAAAATATATAATTTAATATCTAAAAATCTGTTTTTTAATTAAAAACACAATTTTAAAAACAACAGTTTTATAAAATACAGAATAGAATGAGCATTTTTAAAGAAAATTCATTTTTCTTAAAATAAAATATTTAAAAACCATAGTTGTTTTATAAAACAAAATTTTGAAAAATATATATTTGTTTATTTATTTAAAATAACTATTTATACATAATTATAATTAAATTTTATATTCAAACACGGTTTGATTAATTCATAAATTTTTATTACTAATTATTTAATATTTTATTTGTTTAACCCATGTAATATACAGGATATTAACCTAGTATATTATATATATACTACGATATGTTTATTGTGGGAGTTGATTAAATTTTTAATAATTCTCAACAACCACACCTCTCTAGAAAACAAAAGAAGAATCCTTCTCTTTTTGCATTCTAGCTTCATCTTCTTTTTTGTTTCATCTTTCAAGATACCTTCGGTTCCACGTACTGTTACCTCGCGTGCAAGGACAACTCAGGCAGTACAAACATACTGTTTGGTTGTTGTATACTAGGAGACATAGGCGGTCGTTTGAGAAGATGCATAAAATCAGATTTGAGGAACCTTTGTTGAACGAAATCCTCAACAGTCTCTCAAACTTTTGGTTAGTTTGTTGTGTAGACAAAGATGAATTCTTTGTGCAGACAAAGATGAAGCTATGAAGAATCTTTGATGTTGTTTCAGGATTCAAGTGAAGGAATTTTTCTATGAAGACTACGGTTTGAATTTGTTTCAATTCATGTAAACTTTTGTTATTACTTACATTTGGTTTGTATGCGGTATTGTAATTTTGTGTTTTCCATAAAAATGTGATTATTATTTTATTAATTATTAACAAAAGTGAACTCATATCTGACAATAATAAATTACACTTAAATTTAAACGTCATGGACTCGGATACTAACATGCATCTATTTTATGTAGTAGTGTACGAGTCTTTTAAGCATATGTTAAATTGACTGCTGGTGACAACCAGACCAATGACCATTGTTCCACCTTCTCTTTTGATGTGTACGTATAGCGCCTTCAGTTGTTATTTTGAAGAGATTCAGAGGAAACGAAGTCTATAGAAGATAAAGAACCGAAGGAAAGAAGACATGTTGACCGGAAATTAGAGAGATCATCGATAATTTACGACTGTGTGACTTTTTAATCGTGGCCTACACCATAAATCCATAATCACCTATCCTAGAATTTTTCACGTTCGGGGGGAATGATGTAACTAACAGACTCTCTATAAAGGTAACTTCAAAAGCTACAGTAAAACAGGATACTTTTGGAATTTCACATCATTTGCTTTTTGTTTTTATAAATTATGCTATATTAAATTCATTTATTTACTACCGTTACCTTTTGTATAATCTAAAATTTGTCACATAAGTTTTACTTCTTTCATATTGAATACACAAATATCTTCATACGTTCATCTTC
Source organism: Flaveria brownii (assembly GCA_018326445.1). Classification (NCBI taxonomy): domain Eukaryota; kingdom Viridiplantae; phylum Streptophyta; class Magnoliopsida; order Asterales; family Asteraceae; genus Flaveria; species Flaveria brownii. Next base: position 5,941 of record BJCN01322936.1, read on the forward strand.
AAAACAAGTTTCTCTAGTAAATAAGCATGATTAACATTACAATATTTTTTTAATGGTCAAAGTTTCTTACATTTGAGGAAAAATAATCACATAGGAGATCTATATTTAATTATCTGAACCAACGATACTACTATTAATTAAACTATAACGCCGATCAACAAACCCTTAAAGCTATCAAACAATGTTATTGTAATCATAGGCACAATAGAAAAAGAATATCACAAGCGATATCACCAAACCAACTCTAACCGAGGAACAACATTTAATTGTGATTAATAAAAATGACCAAGTGATTGAAAACAATAATCCGATGACCAATCTTGTTAAAGCTAATCATTAAATAGACTTTAAAAGATCGAGAGTTCAAATCTTGTAAGACATAGGTATATATGGTTAAAAAGGAGAGTGTGAGATCTTTTTAAGACTCTAAAAACAATGATCTAATGTCAAATGGTATTCACGAGTAAAAGCTGATAATTAATATAACTAAAGAGCAGAGTTCTTTTTAATAAAGGCCGTTTAATATAAAAATGATAGATAATAAATTTTTTTTCTTTTTGATTACTTTTCCATGTGTTAAGATAAGCCTCGTTCGAGTAATCCCTCGCAGATTCGAACATGATAAGAAGTAATTTACGATAATTTTGTTTAAAAGTAGTCTACTTTATTATTTAAAACTATTTTGTTTCCATTGTATTTAACAAGGGTTTTCTCCTATTTGTTAACCACGAGCTTTTTTTTTTGAACGACCAACGAATAATTTTAAGCCCGGTCACCCGGGTAAACCCATTGGCGAAAGGTCTTCCACGCCCGCGAACACAGACAGCGCTGGTGACCCGGCTCGCCCACCATTCCAAGGAAAACCCACCACCCAAAGACCCACTGTGGTAAAACCCTTGGTCCACTTGGAGCATATTACACCTACTGAGACTCCAACCCATGACCTCCATTTTAAAAAGTCATAGGATGTCTCATCCTAAATCAGTTGATCTAAGATTTATTGACAACCACGAGCTAATTTAATTAAGACAATTTCATACATACAATTATACAAACTCACATAACCGATATATATAAGAGAAGTAAAACAGATTTGCCCTCCCCTACCCCTCCATCAACTATAAAACATAATTAACTGAAACATGAATAAACAATAGCAAATTATTCTCAACAAAGTGAGAATAATTAACTGAAACATCAGAATATGCATTGTACCTATAAATAATTTTGAAACATTCTAAAGTCAAACATAAGATAAAGACATTCGTCCTGGTTGTTCCATTTGTTTACTAAATTATTTTAAAAACCCAAATTTTAAAATATCACTCTTATTATAGAATATGATCTATCAAATTTATATATTCTTTCACCAAATTATAATACTCTTATAAGATACCATTCATTACTTCATTTGTTTAAGTAAATTATTTTAACAAACCAAATTTTAAAATATCACTCTAATACATTATGATCTATCTTATTTACATATTCTTTCACCAAATTATAAACTATAACTCTTATAAAATACCATCGAGTTATTCCATTTGTTTACTAAATTATTTTATAAGCATGTCATTCTTTACTTGCATAAATGCAGTGAACATGCAAGTCAATCTGACCGCATGTAAAATCGAGATGATCAGAATGTCTATGTGCATGGTGCATGCAACATCTTGAAAAATGTGAAGGGATATTAAGAAAAAAACTTATTTTATATGAGAATTAAATTATTTTCCTTCTTTTAGTTTATTGGTTTATTTTATTTGAGAACGCTAAATTATTTTCATTCTTTTAGCTTACAGGATTATCATAATTTGAGACATTATTTATTTCCATTGTTTTAGCTTATTGGTTTATTTTCGTGAGAAAATAGTTATTTCATTCTTGTAGTTTCTAGTAACCAATTTGTTTAATCAAACAGTAAACATTACATTCAAAAAAATCAACAAGAGAAAGAACCAACTCATTTATAGTTTATGATATAAGTTATTTGATCAATACTGAAGTATTTACATTGTATGCAAGTTGATTTGGACAATTAACCAATCTTCTACAGCTTTGATATATATTAGAACATAAACATATTGCACCTCCTAAAATACGGGGTGCAACTCATTAGTTCTATTAGCATATTTGATAGGTTTGACATCTTTCCACACACATAATTCATCTTAAAACTGTGGTGGTAAAATTGTCAAATTCAACCCTGATGGTCCAAATTTCGTGAGTTTTTCACGTCTAATCTGCATCATTCGTTTAACCCAACCTTCTATATGCTGTGAAATAAATTGTTGACATCTAATAAATATTTTATAAAAGTCATTTATTTTACTAAAAAATATATAAGATTTTTACCAATGGAGAAATACGATCTTCGCGTTCATAGCCTAAAAGAGTACCCTAAAATTACTTCCCAAACCAACTACCACCAAATAATCAAAACATAATATGGTGCATCCCCGTTGTTATAAGTCAGTAGCATCTTTTGACCAGTTCTTAGATTATTCTTCATCTTCAACTAGAATTGAACTTGTTGGCCTATGTGGGATATATGTAGGGTGTCATAATCACTCCCCCTGGAATCATCGTCCTCGATGAACCCGAGAATTCACCATTCTTGGTGAGGTTTGTCCCACCAGAACCACACAGGAGTGGCTCTGATACCATTTTGTAACACCCGGCCCATCATACCCCTAATATTGTCCGCTTTACCCATGTGTAGCTCACGAATTTGCTTTTGGTTGCCCGTGTGAAAACTTTCCAGCGAGGTCACCATCCCTGTATTGCTGCCACCTGAGCACGTTTAACCGTGGAGTTCTCCTATCATCCACAACCATTACGCCTAAAACGCATTGGTGATATAGATACCAGACATTACTTATGTACCAGGAATCTATTCTGTCCACGACCGATGTGGGATATATGTAGGGTGTCATATTATAGTTTAAGAACTTTAGAGAGAATTATAAGATCAAGAAGAAGAAAATTTTAAATTATGAAAGTATATACAAGATGTGCATTTTCCCATTGACATTGAGCTAGTTTTTATAATATAAAGATCAATTATTTTAGTAGACAAGTAAACTATTTTGTAGATAAGTAGTATAATAACTTGTCTACGAGTTTAATAAAGACTACATTCGCTTGTTATGATAATAATTCATAATAACTTGCTATAATAATAATTCATAATAATCTCTAGTATTGGAAAATTCATCTCCACTTGTCCTAAATATAAATGATTGTTCCCAATATGCAGCATATGTGTCCTCAGAATATTGTTCCACCTCGTTGGCTTGAGTCACTAGGGGTTTAGGGGCAAAATCTTCATTTGAAGGGATTGTATTTTGCAACGAGCCACTACCAGACCCACCTAAAGTCATGATCTGAAATATGACAAGAGTGCCTTTTCAGCAAAATAATTAAGCAACCAAAACTTCTTTTTTAGTAAATGTTATCTACTTGAACGTGAAAAATATATTTTAAAACTAGGTAGTTTGAGGCGTTAGGCGTACTTAAGACGTAAAGGGTGAGCCTTAAGTTTAGGGCATTTATAAAGCGAGGACGTTTTTAAGCAAAGCATCTATATCTATAGTTCATATTATATAATAAAAGAATGATTAATGTGACATGTGACATCTTTTTAACATAGTAAAAAAATTTTCCCGCATCTCTCTCTCTTATTAATTAGATAAAATCATTAATACAATTGTTTTGACTTTTTTATTAAAATATTCTAAATAAACATATTTTTAATATATATATATATATTTCTTTGATTTTACTTATCTATTCTTTTAATTTTTTTATGATTTAATACTTTTTTTAAATGCAATGATTTAATACTTTTACATTATGTTTTAAAATGATTTAAAAAACATTAAGTGTTTAAATAATATTAAAATAATTTAACTACCACCATTTTAATATAAATGCTTTTAAAAAAGAATATTCATATATTTTAACAGTTAATGTATTTATATTTTAAATAAAAGATTAACATGTTTAGTCGACCCATTCACTACACACAATCCTATATATATGACGCTTTAATGTTTTCGTACACGGTTACTAATCTAGTATAGTATAAACAAGTCATATTTTAGGGGTTTTAGACTTGTTATAGGATGGTTTAGACATGTTCAAGACTACTTTTAGATATTTTGCCCCTTTTATAAATGTTGGAGACCACTTTTGGTCGAACCCTTACCTAAGAGCCTTAATGAACTTAAAGTGGAATTTGTGCATACATATGTAAACAATTTGGATCTATTTGCTCACGTAGAAAATCAAGTACAATTGTACCTATTTTACTTTGTTTATAGCATTTTTGCGCCAACTTAGAAAGAAACCTCCGACTATCATGGTAATTCATAACGCAAGGCCTTCCACACAAGACTTCAAATAACACAACCCCAAAAGAGTATATATCGGATTCTTTTGTCAAATACCCCATATCGATATAAAGTGGATCACAGTATCCAAATGTGCCTACTACATTCGAGACAAGAAATGTGTACTCTTGGTTAGCAGGACCAAATTTGGATAAGCCAAAATCTGAAATCTTGGCATTCCATTTCTCGTCCAATAGTATGTTGGCACTCTTAGTATCACGGTGTAACACTCTTTGCATGGTCCCACTTGGATTATGAAGATACTCGAGACCCCGAGCTACCTCAATGCATATTTTTAGACGTTGAATCCATGAGAGATTGGAATCTCTCAGATACATGTCAAGGCTTTTGTTGGATAGATACTCATACACAAGAATTTTCTCACTTCCCTCATCACAAAACCCTAAGAGAGAGACAATATTTGGGTGTTTGTAACGGGAAAGCATCATAATCTCTTAGGTGGTCAAACTCTTTTATTGTAGACATGTTATACTTTTGGTAACAATTAAAGGAATCGAACAAATAAATCAATAAGTGCCCAAGTGTAAGTACAATTGTAGCTCCAAATGAATATTTGCTTCCATTTTGATTAAGCTAGCAAGCCAACTTAAATCAATCTAAATAGAAGATAGGATGAAACAACATAGTAGAGAAGACGAAACCACAAAGAAAAGAAAGATATAAGAGAAAGATGGAGGAAATGGGAAACACACTAAAATTTTTTATTATATTAGTGTACCGACTTTAATTATTCACTAGCTTAGTGGGTGTGTCTTTTGACCCCAATTAGTAGACAAAAATCATTTTCTTTAACATAAGGTTTTGTACAACATGTTTTAATCATACAATATATGTACTATGAAGAATTAATTAGCGGATCCCCTAAAAACTTATAGGAAAGTTAACTCAATATTACATATTTTGTTATATATATTAAAACCGAACGATCATGGATAGTATACTTTTGGCTTTTTAAAACATACCCCAATACTTTTTTTTAATAATCGACCACATGAAAGAGAGTTTATCGTTCACGCTTATAAGTTATAATAAAAAAAGACGTGCATTTCTTCTCTCCTTCCTAGAGGTGTACAAACTGGTTTTTATGCCCAAACCGGTTCGGGTTCAAAACCGAACCGGTTTTTTCGTGGTGGGGTCAAACCGGTTTATCTTCAAACCGGTTCGGGTTACAAACCGGTTTGGATCACCAAAAACTCGAACCTATCAAACCGGTTCGGACCGGTTTGAAACCGGTTTTTTTACCCAAACCGGTTTTTCTTACCGGTTTAACCGGTTTTTAACTTTTAAACCGGTTTATAAACCGGTTTTGAGTGCGGGGCTAGCAAACCGGTATAGAAACCGGCGGTTCGGGCCGGGTTCGGGACCGGTTTGGCGCAAATCGGTTTTTCTTTGAAACCGGTTCGGGTTTTTTTAGGTGAACCGGTTCCGAACCGGTTTTTTGTACATGTCTACTCCTTCCTTCCACCCAAACACAGATTCATTTTGGGCCTGAACGTGGGCCAATGTTACAAAACGAAAGAAAAAGTTTGTTCCATATTTGTGAATAAAATGGATTTTAAATTTATTAGAGCCTTGGGGTTTATAAGCTTATTTCTAACATGTATATGTTTGTGAAATACTAAAATGTACAAAATTATGAAACGACAATAAAGTTTCAATGATGCTTTCTGTATTTATTTAAACTTTCTTCCAACATTAGCTTTTAATATGATTTGATTCTTTTGATTTTTTTTGTAAACTGAATGACCTAAACAGAAAAGTCATATAATTTGTTACAGTTTAGTGTCGTCTTTCTTTTCATATATGGTTGTCATAGGTATAATTATAATTGTAAATATAATTAAAATAGTTACAAAACAAGTAGAGTCTGATCTAAGCTTGAACTTAAATATATATTAAACGAGTCAAGATCAATTGTATGCTAGTTACGAGTATATGAAAACTCAAAAAGACTAAGGTATTGCATAGAATTTTTCAATTAGAGTATTAATTTAATGTTGATCTCTCCGCCTTCTAAATAAAAAAAATTATTTTATCGGTCTCAAATGAATCAATATTTAATGGAGTTGGTATTTAACCGAATATACTTGATAAAAATTATGTACTTATACATTTATTCTATACATCACACATATTTATTTTATTGGTCTCAGATGAATCAAATATAAGGGCTGTTTGGTTGGGTCTGACCGACCCCAGTCAGACGTGCACGTCTGACCCGGTCAGACGTTCCTTGTTTGGTTGCTTGCAACTTACTGGTTCAGACCTATTACTTATTAAGCATTTATTCAATCAGATATTGTCAAACAGCCCCGTAGTTATACATTTTAATGTTGAATGTGTAATTCGTCGAATGAAAAATTAAATAAAAGCCGTGTGAAAGTTTAAATTAGCAAAGACAGCGGGACCAAGCTGAAAAGAAATACTATTCTATACGCCACATTTACTAATGACACCGACAAATCTTTCATAGTCATGTACAATTTTAAAGTATCAACTTCATATTCTCTAGTATTATATAATTTGCGATTTTAACTCATTTACTTTTTACTAATTAGAAATTTTATTTCAATAACTTTTGTGCGGTCCATATTTTAGACTGGAGAAAAAGTCCCAAAATAAGTGACATGTTTGCGACCAGAATCATAACAATCATAAATTAGCGAGCACCACTAATTCAATCGCGAAACTAGTGATCACATATCAGTCACAAAAGTTATAACAGGAAAAGTTATCGCTAAGTTCGACACAAATTACTGATAATCGTAGGCAGTCGCATACGAGATTACCCACTAAGGTCTTTATTAGCCTTATGCAACTAAAACTATTGTGGTAACCAGTAATACTTAGTATTCTGTCATGTAAACATAAAGTTATTACACAAAAAATCTAGGTAAGCAACATGATGGCACTATAACTTTTAACAATTATTTTTAGAAATACATAATCTGTACAGAATTTAAACCCTTGATCTTCAGATTATGAAATAAAACACTTAACCACCACATCTTGTCATCTTCCATTAATGACACATGATGGCACTAGATGATGGTGGTAGTTGGAGCCTTGGGAGGGAGTTGATGCATGAGCAAATGACTTTAATGCTCCCCAATCATGCAGGAATGTAACATGTTGAAATAAACTCTAAACTATATACCAGTGATCTCTTGGTTTAGTGGTTCAAGTGGGAGGTGGGTGGTTTTGTCTCTCTTGAAGGTTCAAGGTTCAAACCTTGGCATTGATAAATTATTACTAACTAAGTGTACTAACTTCTAACAACTAATCAACCGTTCAAAAAAGATACTAAAACTATATAAAATCTATATATTTATTAACTACCCCAAAGAAAAATCACCAGCAAAATTAACTACGACTATAAGGGGCTAAGGGCTAGTTATGTATTTCACACACAAACCTGTAAACTATAGAGTTTACAACATTTGAACGATAGTTTAAAGTGTGTTATGGTGTGCACAATGTAAGAAACAAACATCCCAACTGTAAAACCATTGCTAATTTTATATCATACTAATTATCAAGTTAATTGTACATTATAATTTGTACCTTATGTATTGTAGATTGTAATTTTGTTTTTTCTTGACTTTTTTACTTATAACATTATAGTTTTCATCTTTTACATTTAACACTAATATTTTTTTCGCTTTCAATTTAAGTCTAATTTACTTTTAATCTTTTACAATATTTTTCATTTGAAGTCTCGGTTTAAACTTTTCGAGTTAACATACTACAACATACTAATATGGTTCAACATTTTTATATCTATTTCAATCTGTTTAACAACCACTTTGTATTTTACTTTTCTTTTCAATTTATACACATTAACACGTCATAACGCACATGCATAGTTCAACCTTTTTAAGTCTATTTTTTGTCCGGTTTTAATTCTTTTTGTTTTACGAGTTTTTCTAATGTTGATGGTCGCTAGCAACGGTGTAACATTGATTCCACTTGGTACGGTTTTACGGCTCCACCGCAACGCGTGGGCTGAATGCTAGTTTTTACTAACAACCAGTTAGTTTTAAAGACAATTATTTACAACTTAAAAAAGTAAAAGTTACTATAGATTAGTCACATAAAAAATCATTAGTATCTCAAGTAAGGACTTCCATTGTTATGTCTAAAAGGAAGTTTTTTTTTCTTTAATTAACTATGCGATTTTTTTTAAACTTAAAAGAAAATTTATCAAATTAAAACATATATCAAACCATATGTTGTAATATTGTTTCTAAAACCAATTCAAGATTACTATATGTTGAACTAGTTCTTTTATCATAAGAAATTACTTCTTGTCACAAACCACTATTGTTACAACATTATTTTGGGGCTCTCAACCTTCATGGCGATTTGCCCTTAGAATAGCCATGGGCATATAAATGAACTAAAAGTAGTTATACTTTCAAGGATATATAAACTTATAAAGGTCTTTTTTATATTTCTAAACATATATTAACTCGTATGAAGCTAGATATATTGTGTAAGAAGTACCGTGTGAAGTTTCCATATAAGCACTAGGTTGCTTTGATTGAGCAAAGAACGAAGATTAATAGTCTTAATTGCGACAAGATGTCGGCTTTATAAAAAACAAATTGGGTTAAATGCATAAATAATCTCCTTTTGAAACTATTGCATGGTAGTGTTTATTATTTAATTTTGTTAATGTCAAATTCTACTCTACTTCTAAGTTATACCAATATATATCATGTCTGGATTTAAACCCATGACCTCCAATCTAAGAGGCAAAAGACTTTACCAAATGGGCTAGTCCCACATTGACGTTTATTATTTAATTGGACTCTACACCCAACTTTTCTCAACTTTTTTTCAAGGACGTTATACAACTTATGACTAAGTTTGAACTCACCTTTGTTTTTCATATTAGGCCGATCGTTTATTTTAGCTAAAAATGACTTTTGACAAGAGAACTTTTTAACTTATGATTTTTAAAAGTAGTTTTTAAAAAATATTTGGATTAACTTATAAACTAAAAAGTTATAAAGTTATAAAAGCTGACATACTTTAAAAGATAAGGGGAGTTAATAGGAGGTAACAAAAGGTTATAATAGTAAAATGGATTAAAAGAAATTTTTAAAAGTTGATAAGTAATCTCTCCTTATTTTTTAAAAACTTCTTTTTACTTATATGAAAAGTTAATTTAAAAAAGTTCTTTTAGAGTTGACAAACATTTTTTTTAACTTATTAACTTAAAAGTTGCTTTAAAATAAGCAATCTCAAACACCCACTTGCTGAATGGAAAAATTGCAAGCGTAGAGAGATCAATAAAAAGGAAAAGGTAGGAAATAAGTTAATAGTAATGAGATTAGGCCAGAATGATGAAAAATAAATATAATACTAAAGTAATAAGTTTAAAAACATAATAAATATAGTATATATTCCCAAGTAGGAATATTACACTGTGTGTGTATGTTCATTATATCACTCTAACATACACTGATATATGTATATGTTTTCATTCTACGACTTTTAATACATAACAATGCACACATATACGCTACAAGCTTACAAATAACAATATATACAAATAGTGTGTTATAAATCAAGCAAAGAACTCATGTATGTATATATATATATGTGTGATACAAACCCGAACAAATAACAATATATGCACACGTTGTGAGAACACATTGCAAGTATGATTTATATATGTCATAATGAATTATTATTTACGTGACCATCTTTTACGGGCAAACAAAACCCAATATTATTAATATTTCGGGTTCTACTGCTTAGATATATGTTATAAGACAAATGAAATCGGGTTGATACCAATAACCAAAGTTATAATTAATAATACAAAAGCGGTTTCTATTTGAATACCGGGTTTAACTATGGAGGAACTAATAAAACCACATTATATTAGGAGTGACATATGTGTGCTTTAATTTCGAAGTAAAATGTCTAATTTCTATCACTATTAGACATGTATGGAATTTCTGTGTTTATTTATTTGTTAAATTTCACCATGTTGTACAAATTGCAACCAGATAAAAAAAATAATAAACAAGTCATGTAACATGTAACGTGAATAATATCTTGTTGCACTTATGTTGGGTGTCAACCAATATTCCTATATAAAGCCATTGGTGTCTACCTATATTTTCAACAATCTCACCATCTATCTCTTGTAAAGATTTGTTTGTCTTCGTGAGAATAATTAAGAGATCGATGGCTTTATCAGGAAAGGTAATCGGTTATGTGGAGATCAGTAAAACTGACGATTTCTTTCACGACTTCTTGAGGCTCAACCCACACAAGTTGGTTGAAGCAACTCCCGGTAGGGTTCATGACTACGAGCTGCACGAGGGTGAGCGAGGGGCCCCTGGGTCAGTGTTCTCTTGGCAGTACACTCATGGTACATATCATACTTGTTTCTTCTTGATTCTTTTGTATCATTAATTTGGTTATATACTATATTATCATTATTAGTCCTATACCTACATATATTTACATGATAATTATTATTTATATAAAGTTAGAATTAAAATAACTAAATAATATATATTATGTTATATATAAACATTATAACTCTAAATGTAATTATAAATGTAAAAAAAATTAACCAAATAAGTTTAAAATAATAAACGAGCACTTCTACTTTGAAAAAGTACCTATGAACCGAGCTTCCTGCTTACATAAAGAGCTCTCAACTAGCCAAGCTTGAGATTGAGCCCAGTTCAACTCATTTACACCCCTAACTTATATATGTGACCTATTGATTGATGAGGTTTTCATAAATTTCCGCATGAAAAAGAGGGTAAGAAGAAAACAGCAAAAAAGATAATTGAATATGTGAACGAGGAAAACCACATGATTGTGTACAAGATAGTTGGTGGAGAGCTAGTAGATGAGCTATACAAGAGCTTCAAGGTCACATTTCATGTTGAACCGAAGGGTGATCGACGGGTGGCTACATGGACCTTCGATTTCGAGAGGCCCGACACAAGGGTGCCCTATCCAACTTCTTTGATGGATTACATATGCAATATTACTAAGGATTTGGATGCTCATAATAACACAACCAACACCAAGTAGATTTACAAGCTCTGATCAAACATGAAATGGATGGATGTTATGCTTAATATGTGTTTTTAAATTTGAAGAATAAATTAAGATGGAAACTTGAAGAATAAAGTTAGAGGCGACATATATCACACGTCTGCTTTGTGTGAGTGTAAGTGGTTTAAATAAATGGCTTGTTATTCAATTTCTTTTAATATCATCCATGAATTTGTGATTGTCATTCAAAGATTTTATAAAAATAATCAAAGCAATTAAATAGGAACTTGTGCTGACAAATGATCTTTATGATAAAAATGTTGGTTTAAACAAAGCTTAAATTGATATTTAACTTGTTTTATATATCTCCAAAATATATTAAAGCAATACAATGCCAAGATGGCACAAATGGTTGAGTTGAATGAAAAATCTAGAAACATACATTTTAATGTTTAGTGTTTTTTTTTAATAATTTTTGCATTGCAATTTTCAGAATTTCCCAAAATACTAACATTCAGTCTCTTTCATTGTATTGCGTTCTGCCTCTCCTTGGTTCTTTTTAAACGACTACAAAAAAAAAATAAAAAGGTACGTAAACCTAATGTGGTTTCAACAATAAAAGTTCTTTTTTATGGTTAAAGGATCACAGACGAACCACTAGCCCACTTGATCATCTCCATATCTCGAGTACGAGCCGAGACCAAGCTCAGAATGAAACTTATCTTAGGTGAGAAAATCTTTTAACCCAACCTGGAACCATTTATTTTAATTATTAAAAGTGAGACTTGAACTCAAAATATCCTTCTATTTTTTATAAAGTCTTAGGATATCTCACATTAATCATATGAATTAAAAATCATTAGTTCCAACAATAATAGTTGGCCAAAGAAAATAAAAAAAAACACCTCATTTAAAAAAAAGAAAACACAAGACCTCCTACGTACTTAACTCTCATCCCATAAAATAAAAAAGACATGGGCATCCCCACTACTCTCTTATTTGAGCCATTAAACAAACATAAAATAAAAAGCTAAAATTTCATTAAATTGAAATAAATGACTCAGAAATAATACAAATACATATAGGTACGTATCAAGGTTTAATGGACTTATTTTCTGTGTGTGGGCTCGGTATTTCTTTAAGTAACTGGACATTTGGACTCTCACCACCTAACCAAAAGATAACTTTTTCATATATAACTTTTTCATATTCAACTTTTTTAAATAGTGGTATCTGATTTTTGTATTATTTGGATTATATTTTTGAATCATCTAAAAGTTTTCATTTTAAAATATTAACATATTCCTAGTTCATTTTTTTACTAAAATTCATACTATATTAATATCTAAACCAAAATAGAGAAATTGTTAAACAATTAATGATTTTTATAATGCATTACTATTATATGTAATAAAAGTGTTGACGGAAATATATTTATTTTGCAATAATTGTAGTTGTATGATGTGTGATTCATATATATGAAAAATAAAAATCACAACCTAGTTTTAAGGAATCTCCTAAACTAGATCACACAAAACAAATAAGTGGATTTGGCGTATGCAATATAGCCAATGTGAGTCCGAGTATCAATTCACAAGACATAGATATACAACTCTCAATATTTAACCCTATATTAATTCCTAGCCTATTAAAATGAGTGACTTTAACTAACTAACTAAAGATTATTAACTAATACAATCCAAAGAATATGAGTAAATTACCGTTTACATCCTGAGGTTTGATGATTTTAACCATTTACATCCCTACAGTTTAAAAATCATCATATACTCCCTAACGTTTTATTTTTGTTTCCATTTTTATCCAAATGACTAACGACGTTAAATAATTCAGTTAACATTATATGAAATGACAAAATTGCGCTTAACTCACATCATCTTTTAACTTTTTTTCCTCTCCCATCACACACACACTCCTCACTCTTTATCTCTTTATCTCTCTCGCTGTCTTTCATCTTATCTCTCTCTCTCTCTCTCAAACACACAAAGACACTAGTCACTACGATTTTCAGAATAAACTTTCAAAAAACAGAGCGATGTCTGGATACAGAGGTAAAGATGAGTATGATTACTTGTTCAAATTGGTTATAATCGGTGATTCTGGTGTCGGTAAATCCAATCTTCTCTCCAGATTCACTAGAAACGAGTTCAATTTAGAAACAAAATCCACCATTGGTGTCGAGTTCACCACGAGGAGTCTTAATATTGATAGGGAAGGTCATCAAAGCTCAGATTTGGGACATTGCTGGTCAAGAAAGGTCAACCCTTTTCTTTTTACCTAAATTAATCATACCCTTTTCAATTTGCTACAAAATTTGCCTGCTTTTTACTAGTATCATCTCAAATTCTTAGGGTTTGGGGTTTCTTCCTGGTGTATTGTTTAGATTTGGTGTTGTTAAGCTTTAAGTTTAAAGGGTTTGATTTGATTTTTGACTATATATTAAAGGGTTTGATTTGATTACAGATACAGATAGACAAGGGGTGTTGTGTATGAACAAAGAGCAATTAGAGGAATTGCAGGTGAAGCTGTTGTCGGCGAGATTGCTGTTGTGGGTTTCAAGATCTTGACGCCGGTGAAGCCATTTCCGGCGAGATTGAGTTGCTGGAGCACCGGTAAGTACCCATTTCTGACACCACTCCACCGCCGCACTTCACCAAAACCCACACCGCCTCCACCGCCGACCGCAACCATAACCCACACCGCCTCCACCGCTGCACCCATCACAATCCACACCACCTCCACCTCCGACGCTGGTGAAAAAGAGTTAAAAGATTGTGGAGTGTGTGTGTGATGGGAGAGAAAAAGAGTTAAAAGAGGATGTGAGTTAAGGACAATTTTATCATTTCATAAAATGTTAACTGAATTATTTAACGTCGTTAGTAATTTGGATGCAAACAGGAACAACAATAAAACTTTAGGGGGTATATGGGGATTTTTGAACTGTAGGGATGCAAATGGTTAAAATCACCAAACCTCAGGGATGCAAACGGTAATTTACTCAAAGAATATTAAATCTAAGAATGGGGGAAACTAAGGAAACAATCAACAAACGAACTAAGGCACCAGAGATAACCGGATATGGAGAAGCAAACCACCTAGGCAAAGAATCATATTGACTAACTTAATTAATTTTTAGAAATAACTAATCAGATGGCATCCGATCTTAATGATATGACACGTAAAAATCACCAAGCTATGCTAAGCCTCCCATAAAATCACCAAGCTATGCTAAGCCTCCCATAGGTCTTACAAACACATCTAAACTATCCTAAGGGTCGTGTGAAGCTCACGGAATAAAGGAATAGATCACCTCTCGTTCTGACTAAACCTACAATGCTAAGGTATTCTAATGATCTATCTCCTCTTGCTCTCATCAATAACAGTGTTATGAAAGACTGTTACCTACAGCCCCTGAACATAAGACTAAATATATTCTAAATGAATTAATAACTTGAAAGTGCTTTAATCACGAATGAAAGGGAAGACTCACACTAGTACAATCTAATCGTAATACACAACGAAAAAGGAGGAATCCAGCGAAGTTTATCACCTCTCGGTCTTAAAACTCGGTAGAACACTGATTTAACCAAGAACCAAACCCTATTCCATGATAGCTATCCCTAGTCTAATCTTCTTAATGATCATAAACATAAAGTAAACAATCAAGGCACATAAAACTAATAAAAAAGATACAAAATCAATCAAACTAGTAAACATGGGAACAAGACAAGATCATTAGTCACAAAACCAGCATTTATAACCATTAAAAATTAATAAAGAATACATCTTTTCAATAACATTCAAGTCATATAATTAATTAAACCTAAAAATAATCAAACCATGACAGTAATCATCCAACACCTAAGCGATATAAATAAACTAGCAAATCATAGTCAAGAACATAACAAACTCAGTCGTATACATAACCCGAAAATTAAAAGCAATCAAAATATGAAAAACAAACTAAGCCAATTAACGCGAATACACATTAACCAAATGATAGATCTTGCTTTCAACTAATGGGCTTGAGATAATAGGGCTTCAAAAATAATTATATATCATGGGCTTCACAATCTTGCTTTCATGTACTCTCGTATGGGCTTTCTTTTGAGTTTGCAATTTTCGATCTAACTCCCAAGTGGACTTTCAATCTTGATGTTGATGCATCGGTCTCAAGATAACTTGAAAGCTCATAACTTTTACATGCGGTCTTTAAGTTTTGTTAAAATATGTGTGTTTAGAGCTTATGATCTATTGAATCCTATAAAGTATTAATATGACCCAAATATGAGTTAAAATACTAGTAAGAAGTTAGTAAAAAGTACAGGTGATATTTATATAGGGTTATTGGATTTTAATAATGTTAAGTTTCATTTATTAGTCGGGATTAATCCCAACTCAGTAAATGTTTACAGATACTTTCAACTTTAAGTTTATTTTCTTTCAACAATCCCTTACTGACTGAGAGTTAACCTCGTTAGTTTTTTGATGACGTGGATTGTTTTTGTGACCAAACACTAAACAGAAAGTTGAAATTTATCATCAGATCCGTCAATTTGAAACTTCTGCACCCAAAAACCCATTAATCTCCACCTCCTTATTTGAACTACCGAACTCGTTGGAGGTATATTTCAGGTGATGATGGAGGTTTGACAATGAAAAACGGACCTAATTGAGGCTTGGCGGTCTAGAGTTGAAAAATGGCTCAAAGTTGGCCTAATTTCATCAAAAAAACTAACGAGTATTAACTCTCAGTTAGTAGGGTATCATTGGAGAAAAAGAAGTTCAAAGTTAGGAGTATCTGTAAATATTTCCTGAGTTAGGATTAATCCTGACCAATAAATGAAATTTTAGATTATTAACATCCAATAACCCTATTTATATATAATATGTATAATAAAGACCATATCACGGGTAGGTTACTAACTAGTTTATAATATACTAATTTTTAACTTTTCTAGGCATAAGGTGTTGTACCCAATGTTTAGAGAGTATTTTATAAAAGATGATTTTTTACTTTTAACCCTAAATTTTTCATCTTTGTAACGTAACCTCACAAAAATTGAGTTTTTTACTATTAACCCAAAACTTTTGTATCTTTTGCAATTTGATCTTACAACTTTTTTACTTTACAAATTTAACCCAAAACTTTTATCTTTCGTAAATTTTTGTTTTATGCTTCGGTTTAAGTTTTACAAGTTAACACGACGCAACATGCATGTGTGGTTCAACATTTTTACATTCCGCTCTAAATTTTGTGACTTAACATGGCGCAACGTGCATCTGTAGTTCAACGTTTTTCTATC
>BJCN01322945.1:0-12506 GCA_018326445.1 Flaveria brownii
ATATATAGATACAAAATAGTAACAAAGTATTCTATAAACTAGCTAAACAATAGGAGATAGGCTACAATAATTAATAACAAATAATAATCAAAAGATCAAGTCTTCGGTGAGATAAGCATCATGTGAGTAGATAAGCATCATGTGAGTTTTAATATTATTTAATATTCTCCCGCAAGATAGACGGTCGAGAAGATAGTTCAATCTTGGAAATTAAGGATTGAAAGCGAGGTCGTAGTAAAGGTTTAGTAAGGGCATCAGCAAGTTGGTCATCTCCTGATATGTGTGTTACTCGTAATGAACCAGCTTGAACTTTTTCCCGAACAAAATGAAAATCCAATGCCAAATGTTTCATCCTAGAATGAAATACGGGATTGGCCGAATAGTGTGTAGCGCTGAGATTGTCACAATAGATAGTAGGTGTGATCGTTGATTTAAAACCCAATTCAAACAGTAACGAAATAAGCCATTGGACTTCAGTGGTTGCTGAAGCAACAACTCTAAACTCAGCTTCAGTCGAAGATCTAGCTAATGTAGATTGGCGTTTAGAACTCCATGAAATTGGATTAGAACCAAGGTACACAATGTAACCTGTAGTGCTGCGCCAAGTGTCCTTGTCCCCTGCCCAATCTGCATCTGTAAAAGCATGGAGACATAAACATGAATTGCGTTTGAGTAAGAGACCTTGATGAAGAGATCCATGTAGATAGCACAAGACCCGTTTCAGGGCTGTCCAATGGGTAGTGGTTGGAGCATGCATATGCTGTGAAAGTTTGTTGACGGTAAAGGCAATATCTGGTCTAGTAATGGACAAATATTGTAAGGCACCAACTGTAGCCATGTAATCGGTGGGGGAGGGTAAAGGTGTGCCTCCTGATGATGATAAAACTTCGGAACTGATGATTGGCGTAGATACAGGTTACGAATCAGCCATGTTGGTACGAGTAAGTATGTCCATGATGTACTTAGATTGAGTTAAGAAAATTCCATGTGGGTGAGGTAGAACCTCGACCCCAAGGAAGTAGGATAAAGGTCCTAAGTCCTTAAGGGAAAACCTGTTGGCAAGGGAGGTAATGAATGTTTGGAGAGTTGAAGCAGAAGGACCGGTGAAGATGATATCATCGACATAAACAAGAAGATAAATAGGGGCGGAAGCGGTATTATGAATAAAGAGCGAGGGATCAGAGATGGTAGGTTTGAATTCTTAAGAAATGAGATAATTCTTGAGTTCAATGTACCAAGCTCGTGAAGCTTGTTTGGGACCATATATTGCTTTATTGAGTTTGCAAACATGTGATGGATAGGAAGGATCAATAAAACCCATGGGTTGTGTCATGTAGACATCTTCGTGAAGGTTGCCTTGCAAAAAAGCATTGTTAATGTGTAATTGACGTAATGACCAGTTTTGAGATGTAGCGAGAGAAAGAACAAGGCGAAGAATGGAGGGTTTCACTACCGGACTAAATGTCTCAACATAGTCGAGACCGGGTCTTTGAGTGAAACCTTTGGCTACAAGGCGAGCCTTTAGACGTTCCACGGTACCATCAGGTTTATATTTGATACGATACACCCATTTACAACCTACTACATTTGGAGCAGCCGTGGGAGGGACAAGGGTCCAGGTATGATTACGTTGCAGGGCACTGAATTCATCGTTAATGGCTTGTTTCCATAAGGGATGTTTCAAAGCTTGGGAAGTAGTGTGTGGTTCAAAAAGAGGTGTAGCAGAAGCGGTGTACAGAAGAAAGTCATTGTTGTGATATTTAGAATTTGGTTTAGGGTCAGGTCGAGTACGAGAAGGAAGAGGTTGGGGAGTTTGAGAAGATGGAGTGGATTTGGAATGACGACTATATGTTTGTAGGTGTGTGGGTGATGGATCAGTAGGGGAAGTCGAAGGAGATGTTGGAGGGGTGACGTGAGGATATGATGGAGGCAGGGATGGAGTTGAAGAATTATCTTCAGTGGGGGTAGTAGATGTGGCGGGAGGATAAGGTGGTGTGTTAGAGAATTGCGGGTCGGGAGTGGTAGTAGAAGAGGATGGTTGAGGAGGAGAGATTGGGACTTGATGTACGACAGGAGATGAATGAAAAAATTCAGTGTTTAATGCAGTCGAAGATGAATTAGAGGTGGAATTATTTGTGAGGGTTTGATATGGAAACACAGTTTCAACGAAGGTAATATGTCGAGTGGTGTAAATGTGGTTTGTGAGAGGGTCTAGTGCATAGTATGCACTTTGGGAAGGGGAATATCCCACAAAGATACAAGGTTTTGACCGTGGATCCAGTTTATGTGATGAGTATGGTCTTAGCCAAGGATAGCAAAGACACCCAAACCCGCGTAATTTAGTGTAGTTGGGTTGTTTATGAAATAAGCAAAAGTAGGGAGATTTATTGTGTAAGGTAGGAGTTGGAAGTCTGTTTATTAGGTATGCAGCGATGGTTAATGCAAATGGCCAATATGTGATTGGAATATTTGCATGAGAAAGAAGAGTTAAACCTGTTTCAACGATATGTCTATGCCTACGTTCAGCATATCCGTTGTGCTCGGGGGTGTGTGGTGGAGATGTTAAATGAGAAATACCGCAAGAATTGAGGTGAAGAATGAGTTTGATATACTCGCCACCATTATCAGAATAGAGTTGCTTAATGGGTGTTTTGAAATAGTTTTCAACAAGTTTTTGAAACCGAATAAAAGTAAAAAGTGAGTCCGATTTACGTTTAAGGGGATATAACCATGTATATTTGGTGAAGTGATCTACAAATATAATATAATACTTATATCCATCGATGGAATAAACCGGTGAAGTCCAAACATTGGAGAAAATCAAATCTAAAGGACATGTTGAAGTAAGTGTTGATAAATGAAACAGTAGCTTATGAGCTTTATTCACTTTGCAAGAATTACAACAATTGTCAAAATGCAAACTTGAACCAGAATTAATAAAAGAAGACAAAAGTAGGGAAATTTTATTATGTGGATGACCTAGGCGATGGTGCCAGGTCATTGAGGTTGTCTTCTGTAATGAGAATGCGGATGGTTTGATGGAAGACCGGAGCTTGGAGCGAAGCTCATATACACCCTTGCTTGCCATCCCCTTGAGTAGAATGTGATTCGTTTTTAGATCCTTGATGAGAAAAACAGAAGAAAAGAATTGTATTAGAAAGTTATTATCACGACGTAGGCATGAAATAGAAATAATGTTTCGTGATAAAGATGGAACACATAGGACATCTTTGAGAATTAAAGATGTATGGGGTGTGTGAGCAATAACAAAACCAACATGAGAGATAAATAAACAAGTACCATCGCCAATTACTAGTTCGTCGTTTCCATCATAGGGTGCATGAAGGGAGAGATTTTGGAGGTCATTTGTCACATGATGAGATGCCCCACTATCAAACAACCAATTAATAGAGGCGGGGTCTTGTGTGCTCATGGTATTAACCTGCGGATGTTGCACCTGTGTATTTCGATTGTATGAAGATACAATAATGTGTGGGTTTACCTTCTTGAAGAGAGGACAATTATTGAGAGAATGACCTCTAGTGTGACACCATTGGCACTTTCCCAGAAAAGGGCGTGAAGCGTTTTGAGGGTTACCTGGATACTTTGGAGTGGGCAAGAGACCAGCCCCTTGATTCATGGGTTTCGTTGCCTGTTTTCCATGCCAATTGCGTGAGGAAGGGTGTTGTTAGGCAACAAAAGCAGTAGCCGGTTGATGAATGGTGTTTGCATGCGTAAGCTGGGCCAGAGAGAGTTCATGATTTATCAATTTTTCATGCAATTCATTGAAGGGTATAAGTGTGTCTCTAGCGCACACAGCATCAAGAATTGGCTTGTAGGTTCCCTGATCAAGACCAGTAAGCACTGTGTCTGTTACATCTTCATCATCTAGTTTCTTTCCAAGGATAGCCAACTCATCAACTAATGTTTTGATTTCTTGCATGTAATCGGTAATGGTTTGAGTCGGTTTCTTGTAGCATTGCTTGAGTCAATGTTGTAATTGTTTGATGTGGCCTCTTGAGGGTGAAGCATAGGTGTTGGATAGAATTTTCCAAGCCTCTAGGGAGGAAGAGGCGTTTGTAACAAGAGGTATTATGGATGGTGATAAGCTACCAACGATTGCTCCGAAAAGGAGTCGATCTTGTCGAAACCAGGCCGGATAATCCTTATGTGGTGTGAGTGTTCCATCAGCTGCCTTTGAAGGAGATGGTAATGGATGAGTTCCATCAATGAATTTGAAAAGATCAAGGCCATGTAACAAGGCCTCAACTTGTGTCTTCCAACCCAAATAATTGGCGGAAGTCGATTTTAGGGTTGCTAGGAAGGTTACAAGAGTTATGGAGTTTACTGTATTGTTCAGAGTAATGACTCTGGTTGAGTTTTCTCCGTCAGCCATGATCAAAGAAAACGAAGGGTAGAAGTAATCGGTTGCTAGGTTGGAGAAGGAGAAGTAATGGATCAGAAGAGCTCTGATACCATATAGAAAATATGAAAGCTAACTTAACTTTATTGATGAAAAAGAGGACAGTATATATAAATACAAAATAGTAACAAACTAATTTATAAACTAGCTAAACAATAGGAGATAGGCTACAACAATTAATAACAAATAATAATCAAAAGATAAAGATAAGCATCATGTGAGTAGATAAGCATCATGTGAGTTTTAATATTATTTAATACCGCGCCTTTTTCTGGGTAAACATTTTACGGCCATCTTAGCATTCAAATTCATTTATTTTCCCTCCAAAAACATGGAAAAACAAACATCTAATTATAGAACTCTACAATCAAATACCTAATTGAACATCTAATACCATCTACTGAACTCCTTTTTTACCCGCATTCGATGATGAAGAGTACAAAAGCGATGAAGCAGAAAAACTCGAGTTATTGCTTTGAATGTACAAGCACTTCATTGCGTCGGTTGACGGGCCTTCACTCGCCTTACGGGTTTCTTCTCCACTAACACCCGCACACGACCCTTTAAGGGTCATTTTGGGCTCGGGTTTTGAACCCTCTTCTCTATCGAGCCGTATTTCTTTTAACATTGCTTCAATGTCTTTCATGGACGGTCGGTCATCAGGGGCAGGTGCAACACATAGTAAAGCCACGCCTAGTGTTTGCATCATCTCCTCAAGCTCAGGGTCGGGTCGGGCCTGCAGGCTCTTGTCCAGCACTTCGACCCCGCCTCGTTTTTGTCTAACCCAATCCACAATGTGCAGCCCGTTTTCTATGGTGGGGTCGATTGGCTGCTTACCAGTTAATACTTCCAACATAACCACACCAAAGCTGTATACGTCGCTTTTTTCTGTTACTTTCATCATGTATCCAATCTCTGCATATTATTATAACTTGATTAAACCACAAGTCCACATTCCACAACTAAAATAATTTGGGTTTTGACAACCGAAACTTTGACCATCAGTACAAAGACGTGTCAACAATTTAACCCCGAGTCAAGTTCTTATAAACTCGAACTTCACCCGTTAATGTTCACATATGCGTTTTACTCTTTAATTACTCCATACAAACTCGACGCATTTCCAACACTATGTTTTAAATAACAAAAAACAGTTAACTGTATAAAAAAGTAACCAACTTTGATTCGATTTAAATAAATATTCGACTCTGTCAGCTGGTAAGTGGTACTTGACCAACCTTTCTAAGCTGTTGACCCGAAAAAACGTTAACTTTAACACTATAGAACTAACCTGGAGCAATGTAACCAAATGAGCCAGCAACCGTGCTTGAAGACCGAGCAAAGTCTCTATCATCAGCAATTTTTGCAAGACCAAAATCAGCAATATAAGGTTCAAAATCGAGCCCGATAAGAATATTATTAGCCTTAATATCCCTATGAACAATCGGCGGTACACAGTCATGGTGTAAATATGCCAATCCTTGTGCTGAACCCAATATTATCTGATATCTTAAATTCCATTCCAAACAGCAACCACTATTTCCATGAAGAACACTGCCTAAACTCCCATTAGGCATGTAATCATACATAAGCAATCTTGTGTTTCCATTCCAACAGCAACCCAAAAACCGAACGATGTTTTTGTGTCGGATTAAGCCAAGGGTTTTGACTTCAGTTGAGAAAGAATCACGAACTGTACTCGACGGGGCACAATCTTTTTCACAATATGTCGGTGCCACTGTTGTTGGCCATAACTTCTTGACAGCAATCACCTCACCATGATTAAGATTTGCTCGATAAACTACACCCGAACACCCTTTTCCAATGACATTAGTTTCAATCAGACAGCTTAATATTTGATCCACTGTAAAATTAAGCTTTTGAAATGGCGTGAATTTCCAATTTGATGAACTCCAGTTACCAGTTTCAGAATCTGTATCTTGAGGTTTGCCTTTGGGGACTCGGTAAACAGCTATTACACCAAGAATTACCAAGGCCACAGCTGCAATTGCCAATAAAGCAATAACAACTTTAAGTTTCTTCGACTGTGTACCACCCCTGTTGTTTGAGGACCCCATTTGACCAGTTTGACCAATGAAACAAGACTTATGTCCTAACGGGCATACCCCTTCATTTCCCGCCAGTTCTTGGGTCGATAACTGGCGGAAAAGCTTGTTGTCAGGGAGAAAACCAGTAAAATTATTGTAAGAAACGTTTAATGACACAAGATTCACGAGCCCAGAAAGTGCCATTAAGTCTCCGGTAAGCATGTTATGTGAAAGATCTAGTGCCGAAAGCTTGTTTAGTGAAGAAATCTCAGGTGGGATTGTACCATTTAAGGAGTTCCAACTTAAATTTAAGGAGATCTCTAATGCAACCAAACTGAAAAGCTCAACTGGAATGTTACCAGAAAGCCTGTTACCACTAACATCAAGAAACTGTAGATTTGAGCAATGGGCAAGGGACTTCGGAATCGATCCAGAAAACAAATTTCCACTGACTGAAAGTCGGTTAATGAAAGCCAAATGCCCGAAAGTGTCGGGAATCTGACCCGAAAACTGGTTGTTTGAAACATCTAAAGATTGAAGCTCGGTTAAAGAAGCCAATGAGCTAGGTAAATTGCCAGAAAGAGTGTTATTGCTAAGATTCAGCATTTGAAGATGTGTGCAATTCCCAATTTCATCTGGGATTGCTCCTGTGAGATAGTTTTCAGATATATCAAGAAAATCAAGATCTTCAAGAAGCCCAATTTCTTTAGGAATTTGCCCACTAATTTTGTTATTTACTAGCCTTAATCTAATCAATGAACTACAATTCCCAATAGAAGAAGGGATTGAACCCGAAATGAAATTAGAAATCAAGAGAAGTTTGGTTAAGTTCTTCAGTTCAAATAAACCTGAAGGTAAGCTACCAGTGAGAAAGTTATGAGATAAATCAAGAGACTGTAAACTCTTTAAACCTGCCATTGTTGAAGGTATGCTCCCTTCGAGATTGTTCTGCCACGCGAAGAACACTGATAAATCCTGCAACATCCCCAGCTCAATCGGGATTGAACCTGATAACCCATTTCGATCTAGCTGTAACTGGATCAAATGAGTAGAATTCGATAGCACAGGTGGGATTGATCCCGAAAGATTGTTGTTACTCAACATAAGTTCTTCAAGCTCAACTAGATTTCCAAGTGAAGAAGGTATTCCACCAGATAAATAGTTTAAAGAAAGATCAATGGTCTGTAAACTTCTACAGTTACCAATCTCTGATGGAATTGAACCCACAAGATTGTTTTGCCATAATAACATCTTTTCTAACTTGTGAAGATTTCCCAACTCAGATGGAATCGAACCCGAAAGATCATTTTCATACAAATACAGATCAGTAAGCTCAGTACAGTTGCCAATTTCCTTTGGGATTTCACCTGTAAGCAGCGTCGTATAAACCGATAAAGTTTGAAGCTTGCTTAAACTACCCAAAGATGTAGGAATCGATCCAGAGATCTTAGTGACTGCAAGACCCAAAACTTGCAGATTTTGACAGTTACCCAACTCATAAGGGATCTTCCCAGACAAATCTTTGTTCCCACCAGCCCTAATAACCTCTAGCATTCGAAGATTCGAAAGCTCAACAGGCAGGTTTCCAGTTAACAAATTATCAAACAAAACAAGATTCTTCAAGCTAGAACAATTACCAATCTGTGGTGGGATGATTCCCGTGAGTAGATTGGAGTTCAACACCAAATCTTGAAGGTTCAAAAGCTTACCAATAGATGCAGGAATACCCCCCACAAGACTGTTGGAACTTACGTCGAACACCTGGAGTGCACTACAATCTCCAATCTCATCAGGTATCGTTCCAGTCAAATTAGCACCAGAAATGATGAGTGTATCAATGGATTTAAACGATGAAATGTTTGAAGGAAACGGAAGCGCTAATTCAATCGACTGAATGTTGATCTGGGTGACATAATTTTGCGAAGAACAAGTGATGTACGACCAGTTACAAGGGTTTTGATCAGAAGGATTCCAATTTGAGAACAAAGAATGCTGTTGTGAGTTGGGTGAAGAGTTGGGTGAAGAAGATGAATGAAGCCATGAAAGCAAAACAGCAGCTTCATCGTTTGAAGCATCAACAACAAAAACAAGAATTGATAGGAGCAAGAAGAGATAGTGGTGGTTGTAGTTGAGGTTGATGTTGTGCCTCAACATCGGCATCTGCAAATGTGTGCGTTGGGGCTCGTTTCCCAGATCAAACACCTGGGTTTGGTCGCATCGATGCATGTCACACCCTCTACAATGGTGTTAACTTAACTAGACAAAAAATCGCTTCAAACGGAAGCAAGAAAATGAACCACGTAGAAATTGGTGCCAATAATAAACAATTAACAACAGCTTCACATTCAAATTCACCTCCATTATTGTCTTCCACCTCGGGGTTCTGCAGTTTCTTGATGTGTGCGATGGTGTTTTCTCCTTTTTCGCTTTGTTTTTGTGTGGCGAATGGCATCCGAAGAGGTGTGTGTGAAGGTGCAAGTGAAGGAAGCATGATGTACAAGCGATTGACCTCCATTGGGAACGATGAGAAAGATGAGATCATGTGGGAGTGTAGTGGGTTTTGCTTGGGTTTCTTCAATGGTGAATTGTATAATGGTGATGAGTGTAGTGGTTGATGGTTTTGCTTCAAACTTCAACGTCTGTATGTGGTTGTGTGTTGATAGTTGCGCCATTATTTGAATTGTGAAGGATGCTTATAGATTCTCATACTTTATTTCTAGTAATTTTGGAGTTTGTTAGAGCGGTATAACGTGGTTTGATAGCTTGTACGTCGATAATATTAAATATATAAACAAACAAATAAACAAACCTAGTATGTCCCACTTAAGAGCAGGGTCCGGGAGAGGTAGGTGGTGGCAAGTCTTTCCTCTATCTAAATAGGTAGAGAGACCGCTTCCAAAGAGACCCCTGTCTCGATAGCAAAAGCAGTAACGCTAACGAATAAACATATAATCAAACAGACGGTATGTGGTATATGGTATATGGTACAGCACACATCAGACGACAAATATTAAAATATCATCAAAAGTAAGTATAAAATGAACAAGCATGTATCAGGGAAGCAACAAGTTTCCCCTAAAAAGGTCCAAGCGTACTACATACACATCAGGCCCCGATAATATTAAATATATAGGGTTGTAAACAGTTCGTAATCGTTTTGTGAGAAGTTCGTTTACATTTGTTTGCTTGATAATTGAATAACATGAGCAAGATATTTGTTTCTTTAGTTAAGCGAATAAACATCAACAAATGTTGTGTTTGTAAACGTTCAATTGTTTATATTTGTTTATGTCTGTTCGTTCATTAAATATTTATATATTTTGTAACTTTTAATTTTAATTCATCTACTTAATCATTATATATTTTTGTATTTAATTTTTAATCCACCTAACATGTATACTTTATAATTGTTTATGCTTGTGAACGTTTAGTAATATTTTCGTTTATGATTATGTAAAATATCATTATATTAAGTGTTTACTTTTTATTTATTTAGGATGCTCATGTTTAAGTTTGTGATTAAGAATGTGAGGTTTTTTTTAATATATGTTTGTTTGTGTTCATAAACCATTCGGTTATGTTTTCTTTGTACCATTCGGTTATGTGTTTGTAAACCATTCGACTTTGTGTTCATGAACCAAAAGATTGTTTGTACCTGAACTGTTCGTGAACAAGTTCAATTCCTTAAGGAACGAACACGAACAAGAATATATGTTCGGTTCACGTTCAATTCTTAATGAACGAACATGAACAAGCATTTGTATGGTATGGTTCCGTACTGTTTGTTTATAGCCCTACGAAATGTGTGACACTGCATTGAAATTTATTGGTTTGGGTTTAATCTAAATGAGTTCGAGTCGGTTTTAGTCAAACTCTTGGATACGTTTAGCTAAAAAGGTTTTGTCTGTGTTTGTGTTTGTGTTTGTGTTTGTATGTCGATTTGTGAGTTGGCTATTTTAACTCGTGTTTTTATAATTGTGTCGTGTTTGGTTCGTGCCAGTCTCAATTGGCTAGCTAGAAAAACAAGTTTAGGGTCTTGAAAAATAATTATTTTTTTCTTTTAGTTTAACAAAATGTGTCATCTTAGATAAATGTTAGTCTAATACCAAACTTGTTCAAATACCAAACTTATTAACTACCGTCATCAATATAAAAGAAAGATTTATGATTCTAATTGTATCGAATAGTAGACGCGGACTTGCACGTTGGAACGTTCGGTTTAAACTAAAAGTTATGTCGAGATGTAGATAAAAAAACAGACATCGCAACGAAGAAAATAAGGAGAGCATACTGTGACATTTTATGTGAAGAACGAATATGTGAAGTAGTTCTGATTACCTATACATGTGTATTTTAATTAAAATTTACGCTGAAATGTATATTAAAGTGGCTAAAACCGATTAGAATCTACATTAAAACGAACAATAATAGTGGTTAAAAACATTTACACATCGTAAATTTAATAAAATTGAAAGAGTGGAAAATTTTGCAACTAAAATTTACGTCGAAACGTATGATAAGAATGATTATTAACTAATTAAAAGTAGCCGTAAAAATGTTGAACCCCGTACGTAAAACGTAAATCATTAAAAACAATAACTAAATCAATGTAGGACCCACACTTGACAATGAGGTCGTTAAACGGGAACAAATAGTCTTAACAATGGTGAGCCACATGCTCATGTTACGGCGTGTTATCTCTAAAAATTTAGACCAAAATGTAAAACGAAAATTTTATAAAAGATTAAAGTATAGGATATGAAAGTTGAAAGTGAAAAGATGTAAAAGTATGGGGTTTAAAATAAAAACAACTTAAAAGAGTTAGATGGTTGTATTATATGCATAATAGTATGTCCATACAAGTTAGTAATTAGAATATATATAATAGGAACTAGGGGTGTTCAATATTCGACTCTGGTTCGAAAAACTCGAAACTTGGCTCGATTTTTGGAAATCACCAACTCAAAATTCGAAACGAGTTTTCACATTCGAATTTGATTTGATTCAAAAATTTTAATCGAATTTTGATTTTTTTATTTTCGTGTAACGCCCCGAAATTTTTGAATAAACTAAGGAAGTCAAGATTCTCATATGAAGAAGGGGAGTTCTTGTGCGACAGAGGCTTCTCGCACAAGAACCCAAGCGATAAGTCTGGAGACGCTATACATTGACGAGAGCACCTGTTTGTCTCCATTCTCGCGTGAAAACTCCTGCTGCTAGAGGGAGAAGGACGCGATGTTAGAGAGAGAAAACAAGGATTTGAGGTGTTTAATATATTTAACTCGTGTTTTGATCTGTTTATGTATCAAGGAATGATTATTGATGTTTATAATGCATGAATGCGCAGTTTCCTGTCGAATGCCTTTCAGGAAAGTTGGGTTTTATGCAAGTTTTCATATTTTGGGGTTGTTATGCATACTAAATTGCTTGTTTATGCTTATGATATGTTATTTATAGAGATGGTTACGTTATTTCAGCCTTAGAGGCAATTAAGTTGTGTCCTTAAGTTCCCACGCAAATGAGGTGGCTTGGGTTGCAAGGATCATCAAATCCGAATGGTTCTCGCGTAATATGTTAGTTCTCACGCGACTTGTTAGTTCTCGCATGATTTAAGTAACTTGGCGTGCAAGGGTTGAATTGGATGATGTTCTCGCGCAAAAGGCATGTTCTCGTGCGAGAGGTACGATGTCGTGTTGGCTTAGTTTCTCGTGTGGTAATGTGTGCGTTATGTGTAATTTGTGTCGTGTTTTAACCGTTTTCAAAATGATAAAGTTTTATGATGAATTTTTACTTCGTATGTTAAATATTACTATAAGTATTATGTAATGAAAGTGAAAGATAACGATAACGAAAAGAGGTTCGTAATAAATGAATGAATGTCTTGCAAACAAAATGAATAAAGGTGCACAACCATGTTGTTGTTAGCTCAACTGAAGTGTGGCTTAGCTAACCCATGAGGATGCGCTTGTGACAACCCGAAAATATTTTTTTTTATTATTTATTTTATTTTTATTATTTATTTATAATAATTTTAA
>BJCN01322950.1:2959-14983 GCA_018326445.1 Flaveria brownii
CATGGCTTATTTTAGAAGCATAATTACCCTTCAAACTGATACTAAACACTTTGATATGTAAAGAAATAGGCAACTGTCTGAGGGATCTCCATTTTGAGGATCAAGCAAGTAAGTCTTATCCTAAGTGATCAAATCACTGACCCAAGCACACTATGTAAAACACTTTATAATTTTCTATCTTTGCAAAATCATATTCCCTCTGTTTTGTATGAACAAAGACCTGGGTTTATGATTAAAGAATATGATCTTCATTATCCCTCTGTTTTGTGTAAACAAAGACCTGGGATGATAGCACCTTTGTTTTACGAAAGTAAAGACCTGGTGACTTTATGCGGATCATATTCAGCTCTAAAAAGAATCCTTTGTGATCAACTGTATATTATCTCAAATAGCTTAATCATAAAGGCATTAATGAGACTACAAGTATATCTCAAGATAGAACTTATAACTTAATGTACATAGTCAATAAGTGTGAAAAAGTGATGATTTGACTCATCTACGGAGGACAAACTCTAATGAGAATTGAATGTGGAGCACATGATAGTTACTGATCAACAAACATCAAAACATGATAAACTGCATGCCTAGTTGTTACATTTCTCCTGTATGAATTTAAGTGGATCTGTATACTTGCAATCAGGTGTTATATCAGATAATTCCTCATTCATGAAATCAAAATCAGAAGAAGCCTTGTGTTATAGTATGATCCCTATATACATATGCATGCTTGAATAGTTGGTAATTTTGTTTAACTTGTGCTTTTCAATGTTTACATCTCTTTTGGACAATCATATGCCTTTCATGCTTCTCTCAAACATAAATTTCTGATGAATGAAACAGTTTCACATTAATCAAAAATTTAGGGGGAGTAGGTAATGCATGAAAATCAATAAAAAGCTGTTAAATCAACTTTGAAGGAATTGGAACTTGAGCACTAACTTGGATGCATGATACAAGAAACTTGCTTACCTCTACCCAATTGTCATACAAAGTCAACAAGGTCCAACATCAAGAAATGATTCTATCATTTGATAGGAATCATACATTTAAAGCTTCAATGAAACTTTAATATCCGCAGAAGAAACAATGAAAATTCTGCATCAGCAGAAAAGTAAAATTCTGCATCCGCAGAAGTTTTAGTAAAGTTTCTGCATCCGTAGAAGTAACAGTGAAATTTCTGCATCAGCAGAAGGAACAGTAACAATGTACCTGCATAATCGTAGTATTGGTAAACTACAGATATGCAAGTAACATTAAGGGTATAATTTATATTCATAGAATGGTAATCTATGAATAAGATGTACTCGACAGTATTGTTGCATTTAATTTTCAATTAAGGCATCCGCAGATGTTATGGCATCTGCAGATGTTAAGGTTCCGCAGATGTTCTGCGGAGGATGTGATTCATCCGGATTAAATGTAGTTTACGGAAAGGGAATCAGGGGAAGTGGGGTCCATATTTAATAAAAGAAATTAATGTGCCCGCATATAAATGAGGTTTTTGACTTTAAGAATTCATTAATCACTTTTCAGAGCACTTTTCACTTTTTGACCTAGAAAAACGCACTCCCTTTTCCCTCTTCCACAAACATTCAAACCTCAAAACAAACACGTAATCTTGATCACAGACTACGGTTTTGAAGGTAAATCATGTTATAATCATCAATAATGAACTGTTTGGTTCATGATTATCATTAAAACTCTTCGTATTCATGTCTGCACCATTGATACTAACATGCTTATCATTGTTCTTATTTTCAGATGTCAAACAGATTTGCAAAAGAGCACAATGTGTGTGCATTCCTTAATGCGGATGATCCTTCATCTGAAGGATGTCGAGACATCATCAGATATCTTCGACGATCCAGGCTGTTCTATGCCCTGACGGCTGAGCCTGTGATTCTTCAATCACACATTGTCGATTTCTGGAATTCGGCACGAGTAGAACAAGCTGGAGATGACGTAGTGATTGTTGCTGAAATCCTGACTGAGAGAATAAGGATAGATGAACAAACAATCAGAAGATCACTTGAGTTGGGCGAACGCGAGGTGGGCCACCCAGATGTGTTCGAAAATGAATACATAGAAAAGGTCTTTCATCTGATGGGCTATGATGGTGATTACGACAAGGGTGAAATCAAGAAGGGGAGGTTATGCAAGCCCTATCGATTCCTGTGTCACACTTATCTGAAATGCATCTCAAACAGGAAGTCGGGTCTTGATAGGTTCTCAAGGCACATCTCATCACGAATCATTGGGATATTTGAAGGAAGAACTTACAACTACTCCAAATACATCCTCAACTGTCTATGTGACCAAGTGAAATTGCAAAGGTCCGACAAGATGTATATGTTCCCAAGGTTTCTGCAACTGATTATTAATACTGAACTTCCAAGGAATCCTAGGGAAGGAGAGGTGTTTGTACAAGCCCATCTGGGTAGATCTGTACTGAACAAAATCAGTGGAAAGTATCAAGGAGAAGACATGCCAATGTTTGCTCATGTGGTGGATGTTAATGCCGACATTCCACAAGAACTGGTATGGATAGATCAGGAAGAAGAATCATCTGCTGGATCTGATCAAGCCTCACACTCACCAAACCAAACATTCCCTGATCAACATCAATCACCAATCAGCATAAACACTGATCCTACCTCACCCATTCAACAACATGTGTCACCACGACAGTTGTCATCCTCCTCCCAAAACACCCAGCCTATCTGTCTTGAACAACAAAAATCCACATCAGTTTCTCTCCCAGCCTCAAATAACACACAACCTTTCTCACCCTTCCAAACCATATCTCCTATTCATCCACTCCCACCAACACCTAAACTTACATCCCCGGAAAGTGCTAACACTGAGCCTGTGGACATAACTCAGTCTCAAATTTCTGTTCACTCTGGTGAGACTGAGTTGATGTCTCAAGCTAGTACTATTCCTGTTTCTGTCACCAACTCGGAAAACCAAGTGCTGTTTAATCACACTGCACCAGTGTCACTAATTTCTCATCAACAACACATGGATCAACAACAACTTAAACCCAATGAAGAAGGAGTGAGTGAACATTGTTCCAGTTCAGCTGATGTAGCTGCTACTGAGGAAAACAAGATTGAGTCAGAGGCTGAAAAGGAGGAAAAAGAGAAGGAAGTGGATGTGATTGCTTATCATGAAGATGATCTGAGTGATAAAGACATCCCTGTGAGCAAAAGCTATTTGGTTGCTGAGTACAATAAGTTGGTGCTCAAATCAAATAAGAGAAAACAAAGAATCCAAGAGCTAAAAGGGATAATCAAAGGGAAAGATGAAGAGCTGATGAAGCAAGAAGCCAGACTGAAAAGGCTTAGAACTGATGCACAAAGTAATAATGAAGTGATTGATGCTCTGCTTCAACATGAACAAGAATTACAAGAATGTGTAAAGTATGAGAAGATTGAGAAGGAAAAGCTGGCAACAAAAGTGGATCTAATAAATGAATCTTTGTGTGAAAAGGCTGAAATGATCAAGCAAAAAGATGAAGAGATTGAACAGCTGAAAATGAAGATATGTGCATTGGAATCAAAGGATGTCCCAGCTGTCAAACAATCAAAACAATCTTCTGAGGTTCCAAAGGACTTAATTCTTTATTCACGGAAGAGAAAGTACCTGGGTGCTACTAAAAAGAAGGTGATCATAGTAGAAGATTCTCCCAAAAAGCAAAAGCCCACTTCTCCTGAACACACACCTTCAGTAGATTTATCTACTGTGAAGGCCATCTCTGAGAAGGATGAAGACAGTGATGAAGAATGGAATGAGCTAATCAAGATGGACTCACCAACTGATCTTAAAGACTCAAAAACTGATAATCTTCTAACAACTGAAGACATTATGGAAGAGAGACCTGAGTCAACTATGTTTATGACCCTCATAAACCATGGTTTCCCTTATGACATGGTTGAGAGGATGAACTTGTCTGAAATGAAGAACTTACTGAAAGAATTTGAGTTTGCCAGATTTATGATCCCAAACTGTGATTATGAGGCATTCACCACTTTTCAATCAATTCAAAAAACAAAGAAAGAGTTGGGCCATTGTGACACAGCTAAACTAAGTAAATACAACATGACATGCTGGTTACAAGGTCATAACTACAAAGCTCATGAATTAAAAGGAAGGTCAGTGGGAGAGCTTAGAAGAATGATGGAACATGTGATGAGAGTGGAGCTTGATACTGGAGTCAGATTCAGGACTGAAGCTCCTAATCCTGTTGTTGAGCTTCATAACAAAATGTCTGCTGAACCAGTTGTGGTGGAAAGCAAAGATCACCACCAAGAAAAGGATAAACTGATCAGAGAACCCAGAGAGGTAATTCCAGGGAAAGTGTGGCCCCTTGGAACTACTGTGAGGGAAATAACAAAACAAAAATCCACCTTGATACAACTGATAGACCACCTCACAACTCCCAGCTCTGTTGAAGAAAACAGGATTATGGCCTGGAAATATGATCAAGACTGGGATTGTGCCATCATTAAAAGAACATCTGGAAGAATTGAATACTTCCATGATGTATTCTCAGTGGTGTGTCTGCCTGAGAATGATATTAAGGATCTACAAAGCCTCATCATTTGTAATTATCCAATTCACCCAAGAGGAAGAGACTTCTCAACTCTAGTGGGCAAACTCAAAACAAAGTTCAAGGATGATGTGCTGGTAGAAGCAAAAAGAGAAGATGCAGAGCACAAGAAAAGAATCAATGGACTCAAAAGATATAAGTCCAATGCCTCTGAAGCAGTAGATGATGAATTCTTGAAGAGGGTTGGATACAACAGTAGGAAATCAGCAGCAATCAAGTGGATTGAAGGGACTCAATACACATACCTAATAACTGAGTGGGGTTATGTTGAGAAAACAAAAGAGCTGGTGCTGCTGAGAAATGCAGAAAACAAGAAAGCTGATCGGATCAGGATCTTTGATCCTGTGGAAATCAAGTTACTTCATCCCAGCTACACCTCTTATCTGCATGACAAGTTCTTTCCCAAGCTGGCTGATGAAAAAGCCCAGAATGATCTGTTCCTGCATGTCCATGTAATACAAGTGATTGATAAATTACATGCAAAAGCCAACAAAAGAAGAAGACACAATGCTGGACTGCTGAAGGGAACAAATTTTGATGAAGTGACAGAACTCAGAATCTCAGAGCAGGATGAGCTAGAAGTGGTGCATAACAACAAAGTGTTAGACACACTCACAATAGAGGAAGATGTTCTGGGACTAAGCTATGAAACTCTGAAGAAGATCAGCAAGATGAAGATCAACTACAAATATGATGATCAGAAGTCTGCTGTATCTTACTTTTACAACAAAATAAGTGCCAGAGTCAAGGAACTTTCAGTTTTGAAGGAATGATTCAAGGATCTAAGCCTAAGGGGCAGTATTGTTAAATCTAGGAATAATAGGTCTAGATCAATTTGTATAGGCTTAGAACTTTAATCAATTCTTATAATAAATTATTGTAACTATTTATCAGTATATATGTATATATGCATTGAGTATATAGGTTAACCCATATTTATATATGTGTTGCTTTTTGTATGATCAGGCAAAATCATTATACTTGGTTGATCTTTGAAATCGGCTAAGTGTAAGAAACATCTACGGATGAACATTAGTGTTCTTCCGTAGATATGTTTCTTATAACACCAAGCATTCAAAGATTGTCTGCGGATGAACATCACCACCCAAGGATTACTTGATCCCTACGGAAGATAAGGATTGCATGTTGAAGTGAAGATTCCTACGCAAGACAAGTTTCCTACGGAAGAACAAGAACATCTACGGAAGACAAGTTTCCTACGGAAGAACAATAACATCTGCGGAAGACAATATTCCTGCGGAACAATAACAATGTCAACTAGTCAACAAGTCAACAAGACCCCAAAAATTTGGAAAATATTGAAAATAAAAATGGAATAAACAAAAAAATTATTGAAAAATCAATATCAAATCCCAAGAAATCCGGTGTTTCCTTAACTGACTCAAAGTGCCTATAAATATGAGTTCTAGGTTTCACATCTGGTGAACACGATCAAGCAATATTACGGCTGTCGATTATCACATCATTGTGCAACCCTAGCCGCCGTCATATCAACAACAACAATTAAATTGAAGAAATCAATGTTCATAGTGTTTATAATTATTCTTTTGTAATCATTACTCAATATTAATGAAATACAATTGAATCATTTATTGTGTTCATATTCATTGTGAATTTGTGTTCGTGTTCTTTGACCATAAATTAATACAACTAAACAGCAATTAATGATTATTCCACGGTCATTAAATTGTAATTATTTTAATACTAATAATTTCTGAATTGAGATCCTTGGATTCACACTTATTGAATCACAAACTTCGCCATTCGATCTCGAACCATATTAGTGTCGCATTAAATATTCCACCGCCTCCACCCAATTGTGTTTGTCTGCGAATCTGGATTACTTTTCAACGACTTACAAAACTTTTTGTTAATGTGTTTGCTTAAAGTCGTGTTTGAATCTTTAGCAAACAAAACTCCATAAAACTTGCAACGAGCCTTTACAGACCCGTCACTCAACTCAACCATATCCCAATTGCACCAAACATCCATGATACGATTGTGTGGAAGAACATGAATGATGGTTGGAGCAGTGGACGAACCTTGAGCAACGGAAGATTGTGTGTGAGCCATATCAAGAGATTGAAAGTGTAAAACGAGTGTAAACGAGTGTATTTTTTCGTTTTTTACGTATGTTTTTGCGTTTGGCACTTGAAACTCAACATACCAATCCACACCTAACTTATGGGGCTAAAAAAAGGTAAATAAAATCACAAACGCCTATATAGCCGTTAAAAATGACTAGTTTTTTAAAAGACAAAAAAACGTTCGAAACCGGGTACAACCCGGGTATAATCGATTCGGGTACAATCGGTTCGGGTACGCTAAAAAGTCCTATATCTATAACTGGTTCCAACCCTAGTGGTACAATCGGGTTGAAAGCGGGTACACCCCCCTCAGGTCCTACCCGCACCCGGGTCCGGGATGGGTTCGAATTTGGTTATTTGCCCATCTCTAACCAAAACTCACCAATTAAATTGGGCCAGTGATATAACAGGCCACACAATTATTCCATTCAGGCCCATTGCGATAAAATACACTCCTTTGTGTTTTGCAGTCACTCTACAAAACCCTAATTTCCACTACAGCTTGAGTTGAACGATCGCATAACATCATCATCATCATCAGGTATTTGCCTTTATACTACAAATCATAAATCCTTATTGTTTCATTCATTTATACCTATTTTGCTTCAAACACTGATTTTTAATCGTTGCTCCTTTTATGCCACTGTAGTTCGGTATCAAAAGGTGATCGTTTGATCCTTAAGCAATGGCTTTGGTAAGTTTTTCGTCTTCGTTCTGTGATTATTTTGTTTCATTCATGTGTTTTGTTTGAGTTTGTGATCGATCTTTCTGTTTCTATTGAAATTAAGCGGATTTAGGGTTTTGAGGTGCATCTATAGTGTATCGATTGTGTTTAGTTTTTGTTTGATGAATCAAGTTACATAGTGGATTTTTTATGATATCAATTGTAGCGTTATGATCAATTTTTGATTTGTCTTGTGTTAAAAATCGTCTCTTTTTCGATATTTTTGTACTGATTTTTTTGACTTTTGCATCCAATCATATGATAAAAAATTTAGTTTTTTAATGAATTAGTCAATTATAAGTTATAGGCATCTAAAAAATAATCTAACTTTAAGCAATCTGTTACTTAGCGTGATTATCTGTATATATATTTCTGTTTTTAATGATGATCGTGCTTTGCATTGATTTTACGCTGATGTATTAAATTTGATAATGTTTTATGTTTTCATCTGCTTTAACCTGCTTCAGTTCTTTATAATTAGTCAATCATGGGTTTTAATTGATCATTAGAGCAAAGTCCTTTCTCTTAAATCGGGTTTATTGCAAAGTGGAAACTTCTTTTCATTCTTTAACTGCTCACTGGGTTGGTGTTTTATCTTTCAAAAAGATTTATTGAGGTAATATCACCTAAGTTGGTTGTATTATTTTACAAAGGGTGATGCTATATATATCCCCTCTAAATTATTTTGACTTGTTATACTTGTGAAACTAAAGGGAAAACTATACAGTGAGCGACAAATAGAGATCGTGTGGCAGTACGCCCAGTAAAACTAAAGGGAAAACCTAAGTGGAGAGCAGCATCAAGGATTTTGTGTGATAAGAGCTTCCCAGTAAAACTAAAAGGAAAACTATACAGAGTGTCAGTACGCCCAGCTATGTTATACGGAACAGACTGTTGGGTCATAAAGAAATCGCATGAGAGACAAATAGAGATCGTGGAAATGCGAATGCTGAGGTGGATGTGTGGACAAACAAGACTGGATCGGATAAGGAATGACGTGTTTCGACAGAGGCTATAGGTGGCGTGTATCACGGGTAAAATACGAGAAGGAAGATTAAGATGGTTCGATCACGTGAAGAGGAGAACGATACAGGCGCCGGTTAGAGCAGTAGAGAATATCACCTTAGAGGGTAGGAGGAGTAGAGGAAGACCGAGGTTGACGTGGGACGAGATAATTAGGCGAGATATGGTAGAGTTGCACCTCTCTGAGCACATGATCGAGGATAGGAGTGCGTGGAGGCGTAGAATTAAAATTAAGGACTTCTAGTGGGTTCTGTGGGTAGGAAGAGTAAACGACACGCCTGATGTATAGCTATTAGACTTCTGCCATGTATAGATGAAACTGGTCACTTATTTGGTGCATGCTATTTTTTATCTCCTTATGTGTTACCATGGTGTTGTATGATATATATTATGTTGCCTATTGCCTATTGCTATTGTTACCGAGTCGGGTGTCTCTTTGGAAGCGGTCTCTCTATCTCCCAAGATAGAGGAAAGACTTGCCACCATCTACCCCTCCCAGACCCTGCTATTAAACGGGATACACTGGATATGTTTGTTTGTTTGTTTGTTTGTATACTTGTGAAAATAGTTAATTCTGCTTTTATGTTTTTTATTTACCATATCTCCCTTTAATATGTTAAACTAAATTTTTTAAATTTGAATAATTTATTATTATTTTAGTCTTTGTATTTTTTGTCTTTTTATTATTTTTATTTGTAGTGGTTACGAGTATTCAAAAATAGCGAAAACAGAAAATAACCGAAAACCGAATCGTATTTGTAACCGTTAAAATCAAATCAAATCGTAAATTCGGTTTTCACTTCGGTTATAGGTTACACAAAATCTTGCTTATTCGGTTCTGGTTATCCGTATAAACCAAATAATAAACGGTTTAATAGATTTGATCGAATAATTGAATCGAGTAAATTGGTTGAATTATGTTCGTTCTAAAAGATATTTTTAAAGTTTTTTTTACTTAAGAAATTGTTACTTTAAATTTTTATAGATTTTTTTTAATTTTTAAATATGGTTTTATATCATTATATAAGAAGTATTTTTTAAACTTACTTTTCTTTTAAAAAAAGAAAAACTTTTTTCCTAAAACTAATTGTTTTTCCGGGTTAAAATATGTCAAGTTTTTAAAAAAAATTTTGAGGGGAGAGTATGACAAGTAATAGAGAGGGGGTGTATAGCCTAACCCTTTTGCAAATTGTTGGTTTATTAAAATGATAAGAATAACAATGGTCTTGATCATTTTTTATAAGGTTATATCAGGTGATATTCAAACTATGATGACCGCACTAGGAATTTAATGGGGGTTGGTTACTATATTATTTTTTTTTGCGTTTAACTTTATTAGAGGTTGGTCAAACATATCAGTTTTTTCTCGTCGAGCTGATCATTTCGTACTTGTTAGCATGTTTATTAGTAATCTCTTTTGTCTTTATATTTCTTTGAAGATTATTCTCTTTTCTTGTATTTTATTGTGTCAAAAGCTAATATTAACTTCCCATTGTTTTGACTTGTATCATATAATAGTATATATAATTGAAACGACTGTTACTGTTGTATGCCATTTTGGGCTATGTTTTGAGTAACGAGTAGTCAGGTTCTTTATGTACAGTAGATGTATTGGCTTTTGATTTATATAGACCAAAAGTCTTTGTTCGTTTGGGTTCATTTGATAACTGTATTTTGCGTCAATTAGTTTGGTGTTTGTTTGACGTATGATGTGATATGGGAGCAGATCCTTCATTCTGTAAAGCAAAGTAAGAATGTGTACAAGGCACTAATTGCTGCTGAATATGCTGGTGTCGAAATCAAAATGGCTGATAATTTTGAAATGGGAGTTACAAACAAGTCTCCAGAGTTTCTTAAAATGAACCCTATTGGAAAGGTATTGTTTTTTGGGTTTAATCCAAATTCTCGTACATTTTTTTTAAAGAAAATACGAAACCATTTATATTGTTTACTTATGGTTTTTTATTGATGTAGATTCCTGTTCTTGAGACTCCTGATGGGCCTATATTCGAGAGTAATGCAATTGCTCGCTATGGTAAGGGTTCAGTTTATTTGTTGTTCTAGTTCTGTTGGTGTTGTATGGCTGTTCTTATATTTTCGTATCGGTATTTCAGTTGCCCATGGAAGCTTCCTCTTCGGGTCTTCCCCAATAGAATATGTAAGTTACTTTTTCTTTTTATGTACATTTATTTTCCGCAATATATGAATTATTGTTACATATTAATATAGCTTATATATTTCATTCAATATATGTGTAGGGACAAATCGAGCAATGGATTGACTTTTCTTCATTTGAGCTTGATTCGAATATTAGAGGCTGGTACATTCCAAGATTGGGATACGGCAACTACATTAAGCCTGTTAGTTGCTCCTTATTTTCTGCAAATTCTTTATATTTTCTATTTTATATAATAGATATATTTATTCATCATGATTTGTTAAGGGTCTAAATAATATTTTTGATATCTGTTTTAAAGGCTGAGGAGAACTATATTGCTGGCTTGAAGAGGGGTCTTGATGCTTTGAACAAGTATCTTGCTTCACACACTTTTTTGGTTGGTGATGGCGTGACCTTGGCTGATATCATCATGACATGTAACTTGTTGATGGCTTTTAAATTATTAACACCAAAGAGCTTCACCTCCGAGTATCCGATCCTCATGTCGAGAGGTATTTTTGGACCATGGTTAATCAACCTAACTTCAGCAAGATAATTGGTGAAGTCCCAGCCACAGAGGAAGAAGCACCAAAGCCTAAGCCGAAGAACCCTCTTGATTTACTACCTCCAAGTAAGATGGTCTTGGATGACTGGAAGAGGCTTTACTCTAACACCAAGACTAACTTCCGTGAGGTTGCTATCAAAGGTACATACTTATGTCTTTTTATTTTCTTCAAGTATGTATTATATATATTTGAATTTGAATATGAAACTAGCGTATATTTGGACACTTGTAGGATTTTGGGACATGTTTGATCCTGAGGGCTACTCTCTTTGGTTTTGCAATTACAAGTACAATGATGAGAACACTGTCTCGTTTGTCACCATGAACAAGGTTGGTGGATTTCTGCAGCGTATGGATCTTGCACGCAAGTACGCTTTTGGTAAGATGTTGATTATTGGAAACGAGCCACCATATAAGGTGAAGGGTCTATGGCTATTCCGTGGTCAAGAGATCCCCAAGTTTGTAATGGATGAGTGTTACGACATGGAACTTTATGAGTGGACTAAAGTTGACCTTTTGGACGACTCACAAAAGGAGCGAGTGAATCAGATGATCGAGGATCAGGAGCCTTTCGAAGGTGAGGCCCTTTTGGATGCAAAGTGCTTCAAGTGATCTCAAGTTATTGAATCTTGTTGGTGGAGGTTTTTGTTTCAAGTGTGTGATTTAGATACATGTGAACTTTTTTTTTTTGAACGGTGACTTTCTTAGAAGTGACTCCTGTCACATCGCCGGTGAGGCGACCCTAGCCAAGATCTGTTCCAGACTATGTTGTCTGAACCGGGTCCACGCTGGAATTGTCAGACTTGGTTACGGCGTTCCCCCGGAAACCGTACT
>BJCN01322954.1:1648-17397 GCA_018326445.1 Flaveria brownii
AGATCAAGTTATGGGAGACACACCTTGAGAAGAAAAACTATTCATAGGAGGAGATTTTAATGGGTATATTGGTAAGGATAATGATCACTTCCCTTTGGTGCATGGACACTTTAGGTATGGTCTTAAGAATGATGGCGATAAGGAGCTTATTGACTTTGCATTAGCGCATGACCTAGGCTTTATAAATTTGTTTTTCAAGAAAAGAGACTCACATTCAATCACGTTTAGCAGCGGTGGGAGACACAGGCAGACAGACAATTTACTGATGAGAAGAGAAGAACGTAGTTCGTTGAAGGACTGTAAGGCAATCCTAGGCGAGACAGTAGTGACCCAACATCATATGTTGGTGGTGGATCTATGCGTGAAGAGAGCAATTATCAAACCAACAAAGTGAATTAGACCTATGATCAGATTCGGGCAACTGAAAGACGAAAAGATTACCATCTTTAAAGATAAGGTCATACCAATGAACTAGACTGGGCCACAGGAAGACGCAAACTAAAAGTAGGAGGCCATGACCACTAGATTCATTCAAGCAGCTAAAGAAACTCTTGGAGTTACAACATGTAGGACAGTCGGTTATAAGGAATCCTGGTGGTGGAATGAAGATGTACAAGAGAACATAAATAATTGAACAACAAAGCTTTAGAGAGCTGTTACGCTGTAATAACGAGGAAGAACGAGCAGAACTAAAAGATAAATACAAGGAGGCCAAACGAGAGTCGAAAAAGTCTGTGTTAGAGGCAAAGAACATACCTTATGAGAGGATGTACAAGCGACTAGAGACGAACGGAGGAGAGCATGATATGTTTAAGATTGCCAAAGCAAGAGAACGTAGAAGACGTGACTTAAGAATGGTGAAGTTTATAAAGACTGAGGATGAAAAGATCTTGGTGAAGGAGAGAGACATCAAGGTGAGATGGAAAACTTACTTCAATAACTTTTTCAATGTAAGGAACCCTAATCAACAAACAGAGATCGATCAAACAACTCAAACAACGAAACAAAATAAGTGTTATTGTAGAAGTATCACAATCGAGCAAGTTACGAGAGCTCTTAAGAAAATGGGTAGGGCTAAGGCAGTGGGGCCAGACAACATTCCTATTGAAGTGCCTAGGAGAAGAGGGACTACAATGGCTTACAGAGTTATTCAATATTATCTTCAAGACCGAAAAGATGCCAGAGCAATGGAGAAGCAGTGCCACATTTCTCATATATAAGAAAAAAGGAGACATCCAAGGTTGCGCAAACTACAGGAGAATAAAGCTCTTGAGTCACACGATGAAACTATGAGAAAGAGTTATCGACACGAGAATTAGACGTGAAACTCAGATAGCGATAAACCAATTTGGATTTATGTCAGGGCGCTCCACAACAGAAGCCATACACGTCATAATTAGGATAATTAATAAATATAGAGAAAAGAAAAAGGATCTCCATATTCTTCATTGACCAAGAAAAAGCCTATGACAGTGTCTCGCTACAAGATGTGTAGGTTATCGATAGTGACCCTTTATAGGTGAACCATGTTGCTTATTTGATGTATGCACTATCTTCGGGTTGTTATGTTTATGCGTATGCTTATGCTTATGTGATGTATGCTTATGACATGTATGCACTATATTCTGGTTGTTATGCTTATGAATATACTTATGAATATGCATATGCTTATTCCAAACTCGTATGTGATATATACTTATATGTTGTATGCTTTATAATCAGCTTGCTATCGTTTTCGAGTTTGGGGTCTTTTTGGAAGCGGTCTCTCTATCTCTCAAGATAGAGGAAAGACTCGCCACCACCTACCCTCCCAGACCCTGTTTTTTAGTGGGATATACTGGATATGTTTGTTTATTTGTTTGTATGATTGTTTTGTGAGTTTGAATACTGTAATTACAGTCTACAATTATTAAGTTTATGGTTTCAGCAGGATATTTAACATATAGCAACCGATTAATTTTTCCAAGAGACAATTGTAAGAAACCTATAAACATTTGTGTGTTTAGATTTGAGAGACGGTTATATGGTTTCGAATCTCACATGCAAATAGCCATTGTTAACTGTTTGGTTCTCCTTCATGCTTTTGTTTTGAATAGACAAGGATGAGAAGGGTATTGTGTCCTGTTCAAAAAGCATACACCATGGACCCAAACACAAAATGACTAGGTTTCTACTGCTAGGCTATGGGTTATAGTCGTGCCACACATGGCACTGCTTGTACTAGCGGTGCCACACGATTTGAGAAAAGCAGGGGATGTTTATTGCTCAAGCGCTCTCCTTCACCGCACTCTCTCTCTCTCTTCTTTGACTCTATCTTTCTCTTCTCTCTTTATACTATATTGAAGTAAAGAAAAAGTGAAAGATGGAGGAGAATTAAAGATGATGTGAAAGATAGAGGAGGGTAATAATAAATAATGTGATGCGAAAGAGGCGAAAGATGTTGCAAGGTGAAAGATCACCACAACACATGCTCTTAGGGTGTTTAAAAGTCACGGAGAATGATGCTCGGGTCCCACCATTGCCAATATTGAGATCTCTAACGCATAGTGATATCGTTTCAGACGATTAATACATTTGAAATTAGTGGAAAACAATGCTTAACATTTGTTATTCAATTAATCATAAATATAGTTTTTCTTAACAACAAACTCTAACTCACTAGTTTACCCTTAAGCTACGTTGTATGTTTATGACAGTACTTAAACTCTTACAGCTTGAAAGAAATGCCACTAACACCATGGTGAGACTTGAACCCCACTAACTCTTAAACTACATCATATGTTCACGGCTAACTCACACACTCACTAATCCTACTCTTACATCTATACTTTTTTGTTCATGATGAGACTTGAATCATCAACCATGCTTGTTTTTTCTTGTGTTTAGTTAAGTTTGATATGTGAGGGTTGCTCTTGAGCCCATTTACTAAATGACCTCCAATATAAGCTTACACTTGAGCTCGTCTATTACATAAGTTTCGCATCGAGCTCGAGCTCATTTGAGATCAACTTGACTTAAACTTTTAGTGAAGTGATTTGAGCAGCTTACAAACAACTCGACCCTTGTGACTGATAATGGTTCCTGTGAAGTAATGAACACTCTTCCATCAGAAGGCTAGAAGAAATTGACATAAAAAGACATGTGGGCAACATATATGAATAGTTGTGACACTCAACCATTGGATACAACAGGGTAATTTCGGTGCTAGGTATAATCCTTTTTAATTAAATACACTTAAGTTTGATTTGACAGTGGCACCATGCCATTAAGTCTCTCCTTAGCAAACCAGACCAATTGGTCCACATAGCGTCACTAAATTAGGAGAATATTAGGTACGCATAATCGTACGAAATATGCACTTTCATGTTT
The DNA here is from genome assembly GCA_018326445.1 of Flaveria brownii. Classification (NCBI taxonomy): domain Eukaryota; kingdom Viridiplantae; phylum Streptophyta; class Magnoliopsida; order Asterales; family Asteraceae; genus Flaveria; species Flaveria brownii. Next base: position 5,018 of record BJCN01322954.1, read on the forward strand.
TTGTACTTCTGTTCATCGGATTTCAAAGCATTGGTGGGTAGTACGGGCGTACGGGGACCTTGGGTACTAAACTGGTCGTTTCCGTGGGTTGAATACGAAACATAAACCCGAAAATCATGTTAGACCACAAACCTAAACGTGAGATGTGTATGGCATTGACCATAATACGACTCGTTTAAGATTTATTTTGTTTTAATAAATATTATAATACGTATGGTTTAAAGCAGAAATGATGTACCCTTTTAAATATTATTCTAAAAATCATCTTAATGTCAATTGTGAGAAGTGGTTATAACCAGAACTGGTATTGTAAAGCCAGATTTGACCATGTTTCATATTAATGGTTTAACAAGATTTTTGATGAATAATGTTATAAAGATTTATAGGTTTATCGATCTTTATAAGTATATATATGATTTCAATTTAAAAATAGTAGAGATTTATATGTGCTAGTTTAGTATTTTGCATATTAAAAAAATATTTTTTTAAATTCATTTTGTGTTCTTCTGAATTGTAAGTTTTAATATCCATGAAGAAAAGGTGTAGAAAGTAGTTAACAGTAAAATGGAAGGACGACTCAGCAGCAATTTAGTCTGTCACTTTTAATCCACCATTAAATTCAAAGTGACCTACATTAGGTATTATTAGGTCTCTCCTCAGTCATCACCACTAAAACTTTCATTATCCTAATACCTCATTGGACAGTGAATTTTTTTTTTTAACAACCAACAAAAAAATCTTTTATTCATAACTAGCAAGTTGCTAGAAATACACCATATTTTAACACCACATACATGATAATACTCCAATCGTACTATTTCGTATACTTACAACATCAAACATGACAAGTCAAAATCTCTCCATCGGCTCCACGTGATATGACAAGTCAAAATCTCATTGGACAGTGAATGATCTCATTAGAATCTTTAATAGATTGTTATTAATATATAATTATTATAAAGATTAAATATATACCGTACATAATAGATCGAATCTTTAACTATGATAGCACAAAATTTATAAATCTTTAACTACTACAACAAAAAAAGTATGCATGTTAACAAATGTATCGCTCACTTATTCGTTGAATATGTCAAATGACGAATGCACATATAATGCGTTTCGTTTCGGTGAACAACGTTAAACAAACTTCTAACCTTAATGGAAAATTACACTTCAAAGATTCACTCAAGTGGCAAAGCTTTTGCATACTGGTATGCCTTGTTGGAACTTTCAATGGCTAGTTGGCGGACTCATAACATAACAAGACGTTTGTAAAGTTACGTCTGTATGCAATATCTTAAATGATTTTGTATTAATCTTACTTCAAGTCCTACGAAATAAAACAAAATTACAAGGTTTTTTCTTGTGCTATATGAGGACATGCATGTTTCTATTAAAAAAAATGAAAATAAAAGAGTGGAGAGAGGGAGCATTTGTGAGTGAGAGACGATTGGTGTTGACTGTGTGCATGCGTGAGCGTGAGGGCTTTTAATTGGTTTGTGGAAATTTAATTTACCGGAAGGAAATTATATTTCTAACATTAAAGAGCATTCACATCTCATTCCTTATCTTTATCTATATAATTACACTAAAAATTACTTTTTTTCTTTCTTCTTTCAATTAAATAATATATTTTTATACCTTTTTCATTACCATTTCTCTCTCATTCACTCACAACCACTTTTAAAAATATTAAAAAATTTATAAGGGTTGAACAGTAAATCCTTAAATTTACAGATGAACAGTAACATTTTCTCTCTCCTCCACTCACAACCACTCAAAACTATCCCATATAATTTAAGAACTCACACTCACATAATTATAAGGTATGAGTTGTAAATACTCTAAGATCCACGCACGGGCTCCGGCCCATTTCAAGTCACCTAAACCCTAAAAATCTGAATTAGTTGAGAAAATAAAGGGAAATTCATATGTTTTTATATATTTTCATGGCCACAAATAAACAATCAATCAAAATCAAACTCACCACGTAGCTTTGTCCAAAGAAAGGGGTTCCACCGTCCGCCTTCAGTTCAAAATCCACTGTTGTTCCAATGATCACTCTCAACGTACGGTACCCTTTTTTTTGTTTTTTTTTCCCTTCTGATTTGACATTTACACATAAATATATAATAAATCGATGAATAGTAATTTTGAAAGAGTAACATACTGATTAATTAGCACTGATATTGTCGATTTTACGTGTCAAAAGAGCTTGAGATCGATTGTGTCAAAAAACGTTATCGATCAACAGGCTAGTTAGATCTTAATTAGTGCTAAAATGAATGACCCATTTGTCATATCTGTGTTTAGTGGTGTACGTATATTATTAGGCAAGAAACCCATTTAGATTGTGTCCTCATTAGTTTGTACTTTGTACTTCCTTTGTGTGTAGAATTTTTTTCGTGTAGTTTCTTACTTTCTAACGAATATATTGTCGACTTATAAAATAATATAGCATGATTGTGATGAATTCAGTTATTATGGAAGAAAAAACACGTACATTTGGGTTTCTTAGTACATGTTATGTTGATCGATGTGAGCTTCCTTGCTTGTTTCGTTTTGGAATTCATATATCTTGTCCCACATATCAGAGTATCATACCCATGTTTTCATTTTTTATATTTTTAGATTTTAAAGAAAGATAATTTGTTGTATGCATAATGCCTCTCATGTGCATTTTGTTTTTTTCATCATAATTTGTTTAAGTAGCGCATCTGGATTACAGATGGATATTGCCTTTTCAATTATTACTTTTTTTTTTAAATATTAATTTCTTAATTGTGAAATCCTTTACCAAATTAGTAGTTAGTGGGGTTTGAACCCCTAACCTCCATGTTAAATGTGAAATCCTTTTCAATTATTACTAAACAGAAATATAAATATAACATAAATTAAAGGAGTTTTATTTTCTCTCTATACTAGGGGTTATATGTTAACTTCTATATTTTCTGGAAACTTATTTTAAAGTTTATTATACTAGGATGAAATTTGTTATATTTTAATGTAATTTTGCAAAGATGAATTAACGAGTCGTTGTCAAGTAAGTTTTTGATGGATGTTGCCGTTAAAGTCAAAATCAATATGTTGAATTAAACACCGTACCTTAAAGGAAATATGTGTATAACTTGGTCAACAGCACTTGTTTCATAAATCAATTCTGAAACGAACTATCTAATTCTTTTATTTTCTTTATTGCCTCATTCAACACTAATTTGAACTACATTGACTTTCGTACTTTGATAATTAGCCTCATAATCAAACTTTTTTCTTTCTAAATCTTCTATATTATATGAAGAAACTACTTGATCAGTGAAATTTCCAATTAAGTGATATCAAATGTCATATTTTTTTAATTTGAACTCTTGTAAAAAAGTTTTGTGTTGACCATTTGAATAACTTATGTATTTGCACTATCTTAAAATAATTTTAGTAGTGTATAAAGTAAACTATTATATTCATTTTGAATAACATGTGTTTTAAAGTAGAGAAAATAATTAGAATAATTGGCCTTTGGGTATCTTTATCTATGGCTGTGTCTATGTTTTAGCTCTATAGCAAGAAAATATGCAAATTTATATCAGTTCCAACTTTATATTTTTTGTATTATTAGAAATTTCTCGGAATGCAGGAATTCCACTCCCACCTCTTTAAATAAAATAAAATAAATTAGATACATGAAAAAAGTTAATACATGAAAATAAAGAAGAAAATGGAATAAGAAAATAGATAGGAGATCATTAAATAAAAAGTAGATCAAATATTGTAGTTTTAAAATAAACCTGTCATTCAAGATAATAAAAACCTACTTAAAATTTATTCAAGTATTTAATAGTTGTAGTTAAATAGCTATAAAACACTACAAACAGGTTAATTACAAGTGATATTATATCGAATATGTTTGTTCGTTAGTATAAACACCTATAGCTATAAACTAAACAAACAAACAAAAATACCCAATATATCCCACTCAACAGTAGGGTCTGAAAGGGGTAGTTGGTGACGAGTCTTTCCTTTATCTTGAGGGATAGAAAGACCTCTTCCAAAAAGACCCCGACTCAATAACATAAGCAATAGCAATAGCAAGAAATAGCAAGTAATAGCAAGCATCTTATATATCGTACAACACATAGGTAAATAACACATAAGGATTTAGAAAGCGCATACAACCAAATACGCGGCATGTTTCATGTAGAACGGGCTTCATTTATCCTCACTATCCACAGATCCCGTTAAAAGTCCTTACTTTTAATTCTGCGCCTCCACTCACTCCTATCATCGATCATGTGCTCAAAGATGTGCAAATCTACCATATCCCGCCTAATTATCTCGTCCCAAGTCAGCCTAGGTCTTCATCTACCCCTTTTACCCTCTACGCTGATGTTCTCTACTTCTCTAACTGGTGCTGCCACGAGTCTCCTCTTCACGTGCCCAAACCATCTTAATATTCCCTCTCGTATTTTATTTGTGATACAAACCACCTGTAGCTTCTGTCAAAACATGTCGTTTCTTATCCTATCCAGTCTTGTGTGTCCACTCATCCACATCAGCATTCGTAATTTCGCGACTTCCATTTGTCTCTCGTGCGATTTCTTTATGGCCCATCAGTCTGTTCCGTATAACATAGCTAAGCGCACTGCCACTTTATATAGTTTTCCCTTTATTTTTGCCGGAAACCTCTTATCACACAAAATCCTTGATACTGCTCCCCACTTGCACCATCCTGATTGAACACGGTGGGCTACATCGTTGTGCACCATCCTGTACGTACGGCCCCATGTATTTGAATCTAGACATCTGTGGTACAGCCATACCTTGGATGCTGATTTGAGTGTCCTTTTTAGCTTCACCACTAAAGTTACAATGCATGTATTCCGTCTTAGAGCGACTTATCCTTAAGCCTCTGCGTTTTAGTGTTGTTCTACACTGTGCTAGCCTTTCGTTAAGCACCCTTTTAGATTTTGATATTAAGATAATATAGTTCGCAAATAGCATGCACCACGGGACTGGCTCTTGCATAGACTTGGTCATCTTATCCAGCACTACTGTGAAGAGTAATAGGCTCAATGTTAAACCTTGATGGAGTCCCACTTTCACCGGAAAGAATTCTGTGTCTCCGACTGGTGCTCGCACACACGTTTTTGCCCTGTCATACGTATCCTTGATTATTTTGATATACCTCTCTGGTACCTTTCCAAGCCGTAGACTTTCCCAAATGAGTTGACGCGAAACACTGTCATAGGCTTTTTCTAGGTCAATGAATACCATATGGAGGTCCTTTTTCTTTTCTCTGTATTTCTCCATTAGCCTCCTTATAACGTGTATGACTTCTGTCGTAGAGCGTCCTGGTATAAATACAAATTGGTTTATCGTTATCTGGGTTTCGCGTCTAATTCTCGCGTCAATAACTCTTTCCCATAGCTTTATCATGTGACTTAATAGCTTTATTCCCTGTAATTTACGTAACATTGGACATCTCCTATAACTATAAACTAAAAAGTGAAAACTTATGACTAACAAAAAAGTATTTTATTTCCTCCCTCTATGGTATTGCTTTCACCGTAAATAACAGGGGTTTTAAAAAAGTATAATCATATTGGTTAGATGCCTTTTTTATAGACAAAATAATAAAGTGGAAAACAGTGAGAAGAGTGAGTGCTATGTGTGTATATATATAACATGAGATGGAGCTTCACATCTCATCTCATCTCATCTCATAGTGTGTAAGCTCTTCTCCTGCTCCTTCTGTTTCTTTGCCTTCCTTCTTATTTGTTCAAGGTACAATCCATTTCTGCACATTTTACCAACAAATGTACAAGTCTTACTTGAGCTTCTGGATCTCCATGCAGTGTTTGATATCTGCATCTTTGTCAATTAAACAACATATATTTGTATAGAATCATGAGCATAGCATATGCATGGAGACGTACTGTTGGATCGTTAAAGTTCATGTTTGATGTTTACATTGATTTTATGTTAGTAGTTCATTGATCTTGATGTATATATGTTATTAATTTACAGAAGTAAATCTACTACTATATATATATATATATATAAAATGGAAAATGGCAAAGATTCCCCTGAAGCAGTTCCGTCACCGATCAGATCCGACCAAATTCTGGGATTTGATGATGCTGTTATTAAGCAAAGTGGCTCAAGCTTTCAGACTATGGTATGCTTTATTAAGTTAATTAGGATATACAGTAAAATAATATATAATTTTCAGAGGATGCATGGAAATTATAAATTATTTTTTTATTTCTTTCACATTACAAAACGCATCACAAAGGTTTACAAGTATGCCCCGTAGATCCGTCTCGTTAACTTGTTATTCTCTCGATACTTTTAAATTTTTATAATAAATGTATTAAATATGATTAGAGAAATAACAAGTTATATATTAAGACGAGAATAGAAAGTTTAGAGTAAATTATTATTTTAGTCCTTGAGGTTTGGTTAAAGTAACAAATTTAATCCAAAGAGAGTTGACGGACTAGATGAAAATTCTTACTAAAACAAAATTATTAGGCTAAAAAAGTCCTTTTTAAAATTTTTAAAACTTAATTTGCACTTGAGTGGAATTTAATTTAAATGATTATGTATGATTGAAACTTAAAATTATTGTTTGATTTTGGCAGGGGCCCAATGGAAACATGGTTGGAAGGCCGATTGATCTTTCCGACGAACAGGCAACAGAATCGGTTTCCATTAGCATTCCATCTTCATCGTCATTGGAGGCCAAACGGGTTTTGTTCAAAGACAACATTGAATCAGTCAGCCCGGCGGAAAACTTGAAGATCGGAGACAACAAATTTTGTGAAATTGATGAGAAAAACCCAATTAGGATGGATGAGAATAGATACAACTCATTTAAAACATGGTCGGGTCGACTCGAGAGACAACTCTCTGTTTTACGTGGAAAGTCATTTTCACGTAATGATGCAGAGATAAACGCTCCTCAAAATATTCAGGGAGAGACTTTATCTGCGGATAGATACTTTGATGCTTTACAAGGACCGGAGTTGGAGACTCTTAGGGTACGTACGTACCTTCAAATCCTTTTCTTTAATAGTTTATTTGAAAACAACTAAAATTTTATTTGCCAGTAAAAATGGAAAGTTCAGCTTAAATGTGTAACATGCTCAAGTGTTTTACAACTTTTTAGGATTGTGTAGTAAAAATATTATTATATGATTTAGATGTTCTTCTAGTAATCAACTCATGAGGAATTAAACAGTAATTCGAATCAACGACTCTTTATTTGACTTTTGAAAAAAATAATTTGCCAAGAAAAAAACACGTACAACATGGTAGGTAATTGGTATAGCGCGCCATCATATATTGGGTTTCATCTGGAGTCTATTTGTTTGTCCGTTATTCAACTACCATTTCAAAAATACGTCTTGTTAATCATAAGTTTTTGTCATTAATCGTGTGTTTTAACTAACGTACAGGCTTCCGAAGAAATAATGCTTCCTGAAGACAAAAAATGGCCTTTTCTCCTCCGTTATCCGATCTCATCGTTCGGTATATGTCTCGGCGTTAGTAGCCAAGCGATTCTGTGGAAACACGCCTCTACGGCCTGGACCCATTTCATTCATATAAGCCTTAGAGTCAACTACGCATTATGGTGCATTTCCATCCTTCTCTTCGCCCTTGTGGCCTCAACATACCTTCTAAAGCTCATCTTTTACTTCGAAGCCGTTCGAAGAGAATACTACCACCCCATTCGTGTCAACTTCTTTTTCGCCCCGTGGATCGCCCTACTCTTTTTGGCCATTGGAGTCCCCCAAGATGTCCGGACAAATTTGCCACACTGGCTATGGTACGTGTTGATGACGCCGATATTTTGTCTCGAGCTCAAGATTTACGGGCAGTGGATGTCCGGAGGGCAGAGGAGGTTGTCTAAGGTGGCTAACCCGTCTAACCATTTAGCGGTGGTCGGGAACTTCGTTGGGGCGTTGTTGGGGGCGTCGATGGGGTTAAAAGAAGGCCCGATTTTCTTTTTTGCGGTCGGGCTGGCTCATTACACTGTTTTGTTTGTGACATTGTACCAAAGGCTTCCAACAAATGAAACTCTCCCCAAAGAGCTTCATCCCGTGTTCTTCCTGTTTGTTGCGGCTCCTAGTGTTGCTTCGATGGCCTGGGCTAAGATCAATGGATCGTTTGATTACGGATCACGGCTCGCGTATTTCATTGCCTTGTTTCTTTACTTTTCATTGGTTAGTTACTAATTAGTTCGGTTCAATCTAATTCAATATGTGGATAAAATTGTGTCTGACGTTTGGAAGATTAAATTTAATTAATTGGTGTATTAATTATTGTTACATTTAATTTGCAGGCGGTCCGTGTGAATTTCTTTAGAGGATTCAAGTTCTCGTTAGCGTGGTGGGCTTACACGTTCCCGATGACAGGAGCTGCAATTGCGACAATCAGATACTCAAATGAGGTCCCAAATTTAGTAACTAAAGTGTTGTCGGTATCCCTGGCAGCCGCTGCTACCGTAACAGTGACAGGGTTACTCATAACGACTATTATTCATGCATTCGTCTTACGAGACCTATTCCCGAATGATATAGGGATTGCTATTAGCGGTAAGAAACCACAAACGCAAAAGAAATGGTATCATCGGAACACATGCGGTTCGGCCAAAGATATTCAACATCACGTTAAGAGTTCGGGTGAGAAAATAGTTCAAGTTCCGGTGATATCTCCCGCATTAGGCGTAAAACCGTTCTCGGTTCGGGTCCTGTAACTACTAATAAATAAACGTTTAATGGTTACACAATTAAAGGAGGAGCTTAGTTTGGAAAGTTCCCATGAAGTTAACTTGGATGTATATAAGAAGGTAACAATATTAATGTTGTTTTATATCAATAGGCAACTACTTTACATCATTGTTGTTATGATTATTTAAGAAATAAGAGTATATATGTTATGATCATTTTCATTCTTCCTTAATATTATTCAATAAATGTTAGATGATACATTATTGTTATAGCAAATATTCCTATTAATCTAACATATATGATTGAATAGAAACTTCAGCTAATAAGTAATTCTGTCTAATCCAAATATTTTCAGTGAGAGTAAGTAGAAGAGTACAATTAGATGTGAACAAAACGGTTAAATAGAAAAAACAAAAACAGATTGCTTAAAACCGTTAAAATGAAACATGGTTAAACCTGGTTTTTACAATAATCGGTTCTGGTTATAAACAATTCTAGATGATCCAAAACCCTCTGCCCGTCCAAACGGTTTAGGCTATTAACCGGACTAGATAATAGAATTAACAGTTTAGAAAACTAGTTTTTTTGTAAATGATATTTTAATAATGAATCAATAAAACTTGATATATAAAATAAAACCAACAAAAGTTTTTTAATTATTTTAAAAAAATAAGAAATTATTTTGTTAACAGAATAACAAAGAAAATTGGGAATACATTTTATTTTATATATATAATCGTTATCAGTGTCTCTGTTTAGTCTTCACTCTTCGCCTTCGGGACTATTTGTAATTTGTTGTTGTATGATCGGCATCATGGTTTGTTCACTTCAGCAAGTATCAATTGTTAAAAAGAGAATGGGATCAGTCAATGATAATTGACATCATTTCCACTAAAAGATGGACCCCAATTCCTCAAATTCCCCCACTTTCCTTCAAGCTTTTACTTTATTTATCACATTGTAATAGTTATAAATAGAAGTCTTCCTTGTCATTGTAAACACACAGAAAAATACAATCAATTCAAGAGTATAATTTTTGTTCTATACCAATGAAAAACATGGTATGAATGATTCTCGGATTAATTCACAAATTTGCTCATCACCTACCAACCTAACCTCATAAAATCCTTCACAAGGTTCCATGGCGTCTGATGACGATTCCAACAATCAAAACAATACCAATCTCTCCATCCAACTAGCCAATCTCCTTAATGGAATTCATGCCCAAAAACACAATCCCAAACCCAATCTTTCCGACAAATTGGAGATTGGTCTCAAACTCGACAACCAGAATTATGCACTATGGGCTCGGATGATCCGAGTAGCCATTGGTGGAAAATCAAAAGCCCTTCTTGGTCATTTGTCAGGAAATCCAACACCACCCAAACCAACAGATGATGGGTTTGAGCAGTGGGAACAAGACGACCTGATAGTTTTCTCTTGGTTAATACAAAACATTGAACCCGCTATTGCAGGTAATCTAACCGAGTTTCCCACGGCTAAATCGCTATGGGAGGCACTCGTAACCACATATAGCAGCGGAAAAGATAAGCTTCAAACATTTAACTTACATGTTAAGGCAAATGGGATTAAACAGAATGGAATTCCACTTGAAGAATTCTGGCTTGTAATGCAAGGGATCTGGGGAGAAATTGATCGTAGGGATCCGAACCCTATGACCTCTGCAATTGATATTGCCACTTATAACAGAATTCGAATAGAACAAAAGTTGTTTCAGTTTCTGAACGCTATTGACCGGCAATATGATACCATCAAGAGAGAAATTCTCCGCATGGATCCGTTGCCATCAGTTGAGGAATCATATGCCGCTGTCCGAAAGGAAACCGCACATCAAGGGATTTTCAACAACACCACTGAATCAGGAGTTGCAACAGGGTTAGCCGCTACTCGATTCACTGACGACGAAGCCCTAGGGCTTATTTCTAGAGGTCAAACACGTCGATCAAATCCAGGCTTCAAACCAAAAGTTGACAAATCAAAACTCAAATGCACCCACTGTGATATGAAAGGGCATACCCGAGAGCAATGCTTCAAAATCATAGGTTACCCGGAGTGGTGGAACGACGGGCACAAAAAGAAGACAATCGAAACAGATGGTGGAAAAGGGGTCGCCGCCGTGGGCAGCGCCGTGGGCAGCAACAAAGCCACCAGCAGCGGCGGTGGCAACAATGGCAGCAGCGGCGAAGCATTTGGGGGAATGGCTAGGGTTGAAAATAAAGAAGATAACTCAACAGGTATAGGGGTTGAGTGGTTTCATTCAAGCCCCTCAAGTTCACCTAAAATTACGAATAATCCTTATTTACAATCTAATATTTTTGATATTGGCATGGGAGTTGCAAATATGGCCCAAAGTAGTGACAGGAAACAAGATGCTCCATGGATTTTTGACTGTGGAGCAACTGACACTATGACATGTGACCTATCGGATATTATATCCAAATCCCAAACAAAACGAACCCACATTCGAACAGCCAATGGTGACGTTTGTCATGTTAAGGGAAGTGGTACCATTGAAATATCACCCACCCTAAAGCTGTCAAATTGCCTTTACATACCATCGTTGTCTCACAAACTGTTGTCAATCAGTCATATTACCAAGGAGCTTAATTGCATCATACTAATGCACCCTACCTTTTGTATCTTACAGGATATCAGGACGGGTGTGATCATTGGACGTGGCACTGAGCGTCAAGGATTGTACTATGTGGATGAGGTGAATCAACATGGCACTGCAATGCTGGCTCATGGGACTCTTGAGCGAGAAGCTTGGCTATGGCATCGACGATTGGGACATCCTTCCTCTGGTTATTTACATCTTTTGTTTCCGAAACTTTTCCCCTCTAATGATAAAATAAATTGTGAGACTTGTATTCTTGCTAAAAGTCATCGGAAATCATACAAACCTAGTAATACAAGAGTTGATTTACCTTTTTCCCTGATCCACTCAGATGTTTGGGGACCTTCTCCTGTTTTAGGGGGACAAGGTTTTCGGTTTTTCCTAATTTTCGTGGACGACTGTACACGAATGACATGGGTATACTTTCTCAAACACAAATCAGAAGTGTACGAAAAATTTGTCATGTTCTATGACATGGTTAATACTCAATTCAAAAAGGGAATTCAGGTTCTTCGATCTGATAATGGGGGGGAATTTGTAAACACGGCCATGAAACAGTTTTTTCAAGATAAAGGAATGATCCACCAAACCACATGCCCTCATACTCCCGAACAAAATGGTGTTTCTGAACGAAAAAACCGCATAATTCTTGAAATGACCCGGGCCATGTTACTTGAATCTCAAGTTCCCACTTCTTGGTGGCCCGAGGCCGTTGCGTCTTCTATCTACCTTATCAACCGCCTTCCCACAAAAATCCTTAATTTCGAAACACCCTTAGACAGTATGTCAAAATTTGTTTGCATTCCCCCTGAGCATAGTCTGGAACCTAAAATTTTCGGCTGCTCTGTTTTTGTCAACATACCTAAAACCAATCGAACAAAGCTTGGCAAACTTGGCCCTTGTGCTGAGAAATGTGTTTTTGTGGGATATGGGATAACTCAAAAGGGTTATCGATGTTACAATCCAAAAACTCATCACATGTACATCACAATGGACTGTGAATTCCTTGA
>BJCN01322962.1:4621-16642 GCA_018326445.1 Flaveria brownii
CTGAACCTATTTTAACCCGTTACCCGACTCACACATTCGGTCACTTCCAAAAGATGTTAAGAAACTTTTTTTTATGGAAATCAACAGGCATTGTGAACAAATTTATGGGATGAAAGGGGCCAAAGCTAACCAGTCAATGAAGAATATCTGCTATCATTCTCCGGTAATGCTGATGCGAATATTGCAGCTCTCAGCAGGGCTGCATTCGGCTGCAAATCGATATCATATTCCGAAGAATCAATACGCAGAAGCTTAAAAACAGAAATTATACGTTCATGTTTGATGTGAATAATAAAATTGAAGATCAATGAAGACAGAATTAAAGATTAAAAGGGTAACATGTGAAAAACTGAAAAAGAAGTTTGGAGCAAATATAACTGATGTAGGAAGAAACTAAAGGTGGATTCTGATTCGATCAATTGTTTAGGGGCCGTGCGTTAACTCAACGCAACTTTATTATTATAATGTAACGTGATGTTGTTCTTGTGATATGTTGGACTCTAGTGAACCTAGGGTTTAAATCTTTTAAGAATCAAGTAAAAAAGTATTTTAAACTTAAACTATGAAAAGTAATTTTTATCATTAATATTTTTAATGAATAGTTAAGATCAAATGATTGATAATAATAAGTTTATATAAACTATAAAAAACAATGACAAAAATAACATATTTTGTTATCTTCAACATTATTAGTTTTGAAAAATACAATGGTGAAAGTATATTATTGTGTATTTCTAATTGTAAAATAAAATAAAAATAATAAGTTTATATAATCTATAGAAACAATAACAAAAATAACATAACATGATATAAAACGTAAAACATAATGATAAATACATATAACAATTAATATAAAATATATGACACAATTAACTGGTATTTGACACAATAAATGTATATGAGACAATAAGTTGATGTATTTGACACAATTACCAAAATATTATTCTTTTTAAAACAATAGAATGACATGTATCAAGCCCACAATTATTTTTAGAATTTTTAGATTAAATACTCTTTTTAGTATAATCCTACACTATAATTTAAAAGAAAAAAAGGATAATTCGATTTGTTTTCGTTTATAACTTTTAGATAACAGTTTAACGCCTTAATCTTGTAGTTTTTATAAAATCAACAATTTCATTTACCATGTTTTATAAATTTAGATAGTTTATAGCAATGCCATTGTCATTTTCTACGTATTTAATTCATAAATATCAAAATATTTCATTTCAATTTATAATTTAGTAATCTAATATTTAAATAAGCTATTATTTTATGGAGGCATGAATGTACAATGCAAGGCCTAATTAATAAAGTATATGAATCACTAGATTTAGTAAACACTCCTACACGGGTTGAATAAAATAAATAAATAAAATAAAAGTTTATTAATTATAAATCGTATTTTAAAATAAGATAGGATTGAAATCTTTTTATATAATAAATAAAATAAAATTTTTATTTTAAAACAAACGTTTTAAAAATATCATACTTAAAAACTTTCTTCTATAACTCTCAGTTTTAACTATTTTTTATTTATAAAAGTTTTACTTTTTAAAAACATCATTTATAAAATATTTTGTATTTTTTAAAAAGTTTGATGTTCTAAAAAGTTTTTTAAATTATGAAAAAAAATCTTATAAATAACTGTAGTAAAAAATATCTCTTGTTTAATTTATTAAAAAACTATTTTAATAAAAAAATTAAATAATATTATTAGTAATTAATGTTATTATTAAATAGGAGAGAAAAACGAGAAAAAATTGTTAAGAAGCAATATTGTGTTGACATGCATGTGTCCTCTTAGATACTTTTTATTAGAGTAGGGAGATTTGAACCGAAAGTTATGTGATTTTTAAAACTCACATGATGACGATATGAGCAGCATGGTATTGTTATAATTTGCAACCTAAAGGATTATTTTATAAGATGATATTGCTAATGACACTTATGTACACTTTGTTCACAATTGTGTTTGAACTTTTCAACACTCATATATTAACATTGTGAAATAAGCAGATTGCAAAATGGACACACAAATATGGCAAGTTGCGATTATATTGCGATTATTGAATGTTTATATTGTTACAAGATCAATTGCATTATTACATAATGAACATTTATGTAGATTTGTAGATTTAAAAGTAAGCTTAGAAAGTTGACGAGTTAGCAAAATTTGTCACTTATTTACTTTGATTTATCATTTTGGACAGGTCACGATCTTAGATTTGTTTGTTCTTATAGTTGATCTACTAATTTTTTTCTTTAACATGGACTCAAAAGTTTGGTGTAACATCTAGTAGTAAACTTCGGACTCTTAATATGTTAGACAACAAACTTAACCTCTTGTATTTTGAATAACAAAGTTGTCCTTTTAGACTCGCTTATTAGCAGATATAAGTCTATTTTGTAATAAATTTACTATCCATATATATTTTTGGATGTCAAGTTTACCTTTTTAAAATAGTGATTATAATAAAAACTTATAGATAATGCAATTATGTAACGTATTGAACGAGTGCAATTATGTGACACCCTCAATAAATGTTAAATGTCTTATCTAGCTGATATTGACACCATACTCTCTTCAGTACAATGAAACACCAAAATTTATAAATTAAAAGGTCAGCTCTTGTGTGTAATTGCATAATAGACAATTAGACATTATACGCTTCACTGTAACACTGGTCAAATGTAATTATCATGTTATTTAGATTGAAGAATGAACAGTTGCATAATAGATATTGTAATTCCAATCTTACCAAATACCCAAACCTATAAATTAAACAAAAATGCTGATACGGATGGATCACACGACATCTGACCTCTCTACGCAGTCAAACTTCAACCGGATTATCTTCTATGCTCACCAAAGTAAGTGTAAAGTGCACATGAATCAGGTGACATGGACCGGATAAAGTTGCTCTTTGATCATCCAAGCCAGACTCTAATAAGAATTTATCGAACTTGGTTTTGATTTGATTTTTTCTCTCTCATTGCAGCAAATGTTTCTGCAACAAGCAATGGGAACGCGATTGTGGCATCACAATGCACCTGGATCAAAACATAATGAATGATTAATACCTGTTTGTCCAATAGATTTACCACAATAGAAATGCTGATATAATTGATTTGAGCAGATAATATTCTTTTATTTTGTCGCTATGGGCAAATAGTCAACTCTTTGTCAAAATAAGATTTGCACCTTTGACTTTGTGGTCAGAGAACACATTGTGAAGAACATAATAAAAAAAATATGTAGTTGTGCATCAGCTAAAATATCTCACATAACATGACAAGAACCAAACAAGTGCTATATAGGCAAAGAGGCCATGTATTAACCTTGACAGATTTAGCAGAAGCGCGTATTTTTCCCCATGAGACCGCTTCATCTGGACGAGCACCAGAATCACTACCATCAAATTCCTGGGCAGTGTTGATATAGACTGCATAATCTGCGCCATTACGCATCATATTTGCATTGCATATGTGATGTTTAGGCAACCCTCCTCCTAGAATTATCATCCCTGTCTTCCTAGGGTTTGCATGCACGGCCTCACTGTTCATTGCCCGAATATCTGATTAAAAAGTGACAAAATACACATGAAGTCATGAATCATGATGATTACAGTGATATTGAATATTGTTTATAAGTAGCTGCATAAACTAATTTATTATCTGATTATCCATAATAGTAAAAAATTTGGACGGGTATATTGCGGATTGTTTGTTGTATCACTTAAGAATGCAAGAAAATGACGGTTGTATTTCTCTATGTTGATCTTGCAAAATAGTTAAAAATCCATTTAAGTGTGTGAAATTCTTTTCTTTACATTTTCGGATCTAATTCAACAATAAGATCCAAAAATGAATCTTATGCTCACTTGTGAAACAAAAAAAGTGTTGGTTTGATCAAATAAAGTCAAAATGTGAGAATCTGCTCACCTTGTACAACATCGATGACAAGACCGGGATTGCGGAAGGAATGAAAATATAACATGTCTCCAAGAGACCCATCTGTCAAGCCAGGACAGAAGACAGGAATATTGTTCTACAATAAAGAAGCAATAATCAAACTTTGAATGTCAAACATATTACTCTCAGTTTTATAATTGAAATGTACATATTTGATTATAGAGGCTAGATCATTATTTACATCAAAACTTCCAATAATCTTATAAATGTAAAAAGAATTAGTGCTAGAACTTTGAAGGAACAAATAAAACTTATAGTTTTCTTAAATAAAAAGTTAAAAGATCATACATGAAAGAAGATTGTGAAAAGAAACATAATGCACTTGAAATTGAGGCGAAGATGTGATCACCTTATAAGCCCAATAAAGATATGAACTTTCATTATTGATCTCCTTCCCCAAACGTGCTATCACTTTTGACGGCGTCCATAACACATGCTATTGAACACAAATGAAATAAACTATAAACTTCTACTACACAACATGCTCAAGATTATCTATAAAAGTTAAAACTTCATCAAAACTAACTTAAAATTTCAAATTCAGTACTTAAGCACATATAATACCTCTCTGTTTTGTTCTTCCAACATTTGATCAAATATTGGGATGATCCAATCTTCAAACTTACAGTAGTTCTCATTAGGCACCAACAGGTTACCGATACGATTCAGTCCTTTCGACCGCAAAGCAGCACCAGATAGCGAAAAATCACCCCTGTATGTGTCTGCAAGACATTTTATAATATCTTCCTCAATGCCACCAGTTGTTGTCACAATCACTTCAACCTCCATTCAATCAAACATAAACTCAAAACAATCAGCGTGTATATACATGAATCAAACAGATACACATGTTCATAATCACAAACCCTTGAAACACTAACCATATGATGTTGAACCAGATACCGAATAATATCTCGAACACCAGACGAAACAAGATTCGAAGTAAACCCTAGAAAGATCTTGCATCTGACAGACTCTCTGTAAGCTAAATTCTTCTCCTCTTCACTGCAATCTTCTGTCACTTGCTCATGCGAAAGCCTCCATTCTAGCTTCAATCATCAAACCAAAACTCTCAAAATCACACAAAACACATAATTCAGCTTATAAACAACGAAAAACAACGACTTTCATCGAATCCGTTGAATCAATTAAATCGGAGATCGAACCACTTACCATTTGATTAACGGTTTCGATGGCGTCACCGAGATTGGAAGCTTGAAAGCCGGTGGAAGCTAGGGATTTGAGAATCTGTGAGTAATTAACCCCTTGGTTGAAATCGTAGCCGTTGATTTTAGCACAGGTGCCTTCTAGACTCTCTGATTCTTTGAACACCACTGATCTTAAGTTGCCAATCAACTCTGATTGTTTAGTGGCTTCCCCCATTTACTTTAAGATATTGAATTAGGGTTTTAGGGGTGTCTAATTGAAGGATGATCGGAGTCTTCGCCGGAGTTGTTGGGATTTTGTTGCAGGTGTCAAAGGAAAGAGATCGGCGGCAGAGATACAGAGAAAGGGTGATGGTCGGGTCATACGCGATTCATATGTTTGGTATATGGGCACGTTCGGGTCAATATCGGATCAGGAAAGGGGTTCGTCTGACCCGACTTTTTTGAGTTTAGGGCTTTAAACAAGCATAGCCGGGTTGGATCGGGTTCGATTCGTTTAAAAATCGAGCCTAGCCGAGTCGAGTTGAGTCCGCTTGATTATGAGAGCGAGCACAAATTGTCTATCTACACTAGTTTAGTTTTTAAATACTAACTAGGCTTGCAGCGCATAGTAAACAAGTCTATGCTAAGTTCAGATAAACGCATGTAATCCAACTATTACAATATCTCACATTTTAACGCGGTATCATCATAACCTCAATCCTATAAGTTATATTATATGTCAAGGAACAAATGTAGAAGGGCTTTTATCACATATTGTTAGGCTCAAGAGCAGTGACGGAACTAGAAAAATTTATTATGGGGTCACTATATTTTGATGTTGGGAAAATGTCACAGAATAGTAACCAAATTTTAAAAGTGTTCTAATTTAGTCACTCATGTGTATTTTTCTCAAATTGGACCATCAAATGATCAAATCGTGTCATCATTAAATTTTCTTATGTCAAGTAAGTAACGGTGGAGAAGACGTGGCGGTCAGAATTTGCAATATATAAAATTATATTAAAAATAAAAAAAACATGTTAATTATGAAAAAAAATAAAAAACCTAAAATTTATGTCAACGTTCCATATCAGCATCAAAAGATAGAAAAAAAAATATTTTCTAATTGAAATCAAAAGTATAACATGCTAAAAAACATGTTAAGGCTTTTAATTTATATAAAATATAAAAACTGAGTGACCTAACTAGAACACTTTTAAAACTTGAGTTACCTAATTGGAACACTTTTAAAAGTTGTTTACTATTTTACAAAGTTACCCCTTTAATGTTTGGATTCCTAACAAGTTGACATCTATTTTCGGGTCGAGTCAGATCAAATCGGACATACAATTCAATAATAGAAATATATGTCATTAGAAATTAAAAAAAAATTTATGTTGTATAATTGTTCTCTACGTGTTTCAATATTTTGAAAATGATACATTATAACATCACCGTAACCTTTGTAAAAATTTTCAATATAGCAAATACAATAATTTTTTGTTGTATAGTTGTTCTTTATATAATTTTTCTTCACGTGCTTCATTTGAAAAAAAACATATTTTCAAATAGAAATCGATGTTCGCTAAAATTTCAAACAATAACAACTAAATCTATAACTAAACTCGCTAATTTAATCAATAGATTTCAAGAGATAATTGACGAAGTTTCAAGTAATAATCACATAAGTACATGATCAAATATATCTTCAACTCATTAATTGGACTAGTCAAATTTGAGTATTTGGCTACTTCAGGTTTTTAACTTAGTCTACTCCACAAATCATTGGGGTCAAAGGCCAAAAATCATTGGGATCATCCCGAAGTCTTTAGTATACTCTCTAAACCATTTTCAAAAATGATTGGGGTCACTTGACCCCATTGGTCAAAGCATGTCTCCGCCCCTGCTC
Organism: Flaveria brownii; assembly: GCA_018326445.1. Lineage (NCBI taxonomy): Eukaryota > Viridiplantae > Streptophyta > Magnoliopsida > Asterales > Asteraceae > Flaveria > Flaveria brownii. The sequence goes on from BJCN01322962.1 coordinate 11,654, forward strand.
AAGAGCATAGACTAAATCAGCGCATCATAGTTGCAGAAGGTTGCGGGTCACAACCCGCCATCCTCGAGATCTGCCATGGCAAAGGTGCACGTAATTCAAAGTCAATAATCTGCGTTTAAGCTCATTATAACCATACAATAAAGCCCAACCAACCAAACCTGACAAGAGGATAATCAAGAGGTTCCACGAAACAAAATGCAGGTCAACAATCTCCCAAAAACCCAGCCTCAAACGGTTTAATACCCGCCATCATCGATCTAATGAAATAAACTGGAATGCAGTGACGACAAACATTCATCGAGAACGCATCACATCACGAACCCACAAAGACAACCACCACGGTCTACATAACCGTGATCTAACATCAGAAAATAGGAACTCGTCAAAAAGCAATAGCATATCACATCAAGCAAGGTTTAGAAATGGCAACAGTACATGTTCTCGCTACCCACAAAAGTAACTCACTCAAATGCATATTTCAGGGTTAACAACCAAGACCAGAGTTACAACTAAAAATGGAAAAACACGCGCCCAAAGGGGGGGCTACAACATGTAACTTCCCACATCAGTTGGAAAGGGGAACGAAAGACTCTTTATAAGGGGTCGGATACCTTCCCCTATCGAACACGTTTTAAACCCATGATGGGGGTATTCTCCCCAAGTAGCGGAGAATATCCGGTGTGATTTCTTGTTTATTATAGTTGGTATCAGAGCTAAGGCGGGGCCGGTGTGCCAGCGAGGACGCTGGTCTCTTAAGCGGGGGAGGATGGAATATCCCACATCGGTTAGAAAGGGAAACGAAAGTCTCTTTATAAGGGGTCGGATACCTTCCCCTATCTGACGTGTTTTAAACCCGTGATGGGGGTATTCTCCCCAAGTAGCGGACCATATCCAGTGCGGTTTACTCTTTGTTACACAACAACCACGGACAACTAAACTATTGCCATAGGAGACCATTTTCTGATGAAAAAAAGATTTTAAAAATCAATCGATATCACCAAGGACAACCACCATACCACCACCACCTGGGGTCCCAGAAACGGGAATACAAACCGACAGCCTTTGTGAGCAAACAAACCCTAACCGACAGAAAACTTATACCGGTAGACCGACTTTTGCGTCCATGGTGGCGACGGTGGTGCGCACAAGCGGCATACTATGGGAGATCCCATTCCTCAAACAAACCCTAACTGCCACCATGAGAACACAGAGCGATGACATCGCCGACACTAACAACAAACAAACAGAAGTCGACGACGCAGTGTGGACGGTGGACCATGACCACTACCACCTCTCTCTATGAATCAATCGGAGATGCAAACAGGGAGGAGTTTTCCTTTTTTGTGTCTCTATAAGAGGTTTAAGGGGAGGGGTGAAAATGATGGCGACGAAGATCAACGGTTAAGCCATGGTCAACCACCGCCTGCTCCACCTTAACCACAGAGGGGATGCGAAGCGGCAACAGAGCCACCGCCACAAAAACTGCCGCTATCACGAGCCAAATCCACAACAACCGCTGTCGTCGCTTACGCGATCGTCACCTTTGGTACGGACGACCACTACCACAAAACCCTAAAAACCCTCTCATCGCCTTTTGTACGACTGGTAACAGAGCCACCGCCACAACAACCGCTTTTGATAAGGCCTGCATACATATAAAACAGATCGAGGATCAAAGTGTAAATTTCCTGTGGCCAAAACGTAAAACTCAAAAAGTGTACTACTTTCTCACTTTTTTTAAATATATAGGGAAATTTTGTTATTTTTTAAAACACAAAAAATAATATTTTTTGTTGTTAACCCATTAGAACAACGATACGATATTGGTATTTTAATGACTATAATTAGCTTTTAAATGTTCTTATACTTAGTTTTCTTCATTAAAAAATATATAAATGATTATATGATTAGGGTTAATTTGAATAACATGTCATTATTTTGATTTATAATTTAGACTTTAATTTAAATGAGTAAACAAGTCAACCCATGAGGGACTCACAAGTCGAGCTAACATTGGCTCGGTCGTTTTCAAACTAGTTGATTTTGAGCGGTCTCATACAACACTTAACCGAGTCCCTTTTTTTCGTTTTGCTTTCTTTAATTGTTTTCATTTTCTTCTATCAAACTGTTACTTTTTCCTTTCTTCATTTTTAACAACATTATATGACCTTGCTTTGTATGATAGTTATTATATTAATCAGACTCACCTATTAGTTGTTTAATCGGAACCACACCCTAATCACTCAGGAACAAACCCACGATTGAAAAATCAAGTTGCTCAACCTATGAGCATTTTTGCTCTGAACACGACTTTAACCCAAACCTCTATCATTTTAACTGTTTTGGGTGAATCATCTCAACACTTAAGCTAAGGGTTATTGTTTTTTGTTTATTCATACAAATCTTTGTTTTCAATTTATCCATTCACTATTTAAATTTATTCCGAGTTTATTTGTAAACAAAATACTTTTTAAGTAATTTTAACAGAATAGAATCATTAATAACTCAGTTTAGAGATAAAATTATCAATTGGCGACAATTAGCAGAGAAATAATTTAAAAAAAAATGCTTCGACACTTGAATTAGATTTTACTGTTTGTAACCTCTGTGATCTCATGTGTCTATCAACATTTGGGACTCCGAGGATAGCCAAAAGGGTTTTCTACGAGATCACAAACCCACCATCACTTACAGTAAAAATATCATGGAATCTGAAGGTATTCGACGGTGTTGATTCATCTGTTTTTTCCCCTTTAAAAAACTTCAATTGGTACTCCGATTTCTCTTTAATAATATTCAATTCAATTCCATGATTAGGGCAACAAAACTCTTCCAACCCATCAGCCCTTATCGCATCTCTCCTATCCAAAAGAGCCAAACATCATGAGGATCTTCGCAACATCGAAAAACAGGTTTGATTCTATGATCGTTAGTTTCTTGAAAGTTTTCTTGATTTTCTACACATGTTTCGGGCTTTTGTTCTTTCCATCGGTTCATTGGTTCGTTTGATCTTTGAAATTTGAAGTTTTCTTATTTGGGTTTAAGGAATTTTACTGGGAAAATGTGAAAGATTCAAAGATTTTTCGGTAGATGAAACCTCAATTAAGGTCCTAAAAAGGAAAGTTTCAAGATTTTGTATCAATGAGGGCTAGCAAAAGATTCACAATTTCACTTGTGGGTATATTGCACTACTCTTTTAACAAGTTTCTTGATGTTTGGATCAATGGAGGGCTACCAAAAGTTTCAGAATTTCACCTCTATTATGTGTTTTTTCATCAGATTTTTAAATGCTGAAAGTTTTAAGATGCTTTTGGGGTTAGCAGTAGAATTAAGTAAGGAGACAGTAATGATCCTCCTGCCTTCCATAGTTAGGGTTTACTTCATCGTATTCCCAATGATCAACTGCTGTTAGGATAGTATACCTGAAAGGCAATAAGTATTATAGCATCTTTTGGTAAACTATAATAACATTGAGCTTTAGCAAGTTCCTTATACAGTTTTCTGTAAGAAAATAAAGTTGATATTTTTTCGAATGAAATTAAGTGGAGTCTAATTTGAATGAGAGGGAGTGTTTATCTACAATCTCAGTGTAGTAACGCGTATTTTCTCAGCAATGCAAATTGACCGGATGTTTTCGATTACTTATAATCTTGGTTTAAAAAAGCATTAGGCGCTCCGAGGCGTTTAAGCCTGAAAAGCTGAGGTGCTATGTGTAAGGCATGAGGCGAGAGCCTCACGTATGCAAGGCGTTGTTCTATGTACAACAAAATAAGACATATGTACAGCTAAAAGTTGCATTTGTTTTAACTTTTTTACAAATTAGCTTTTTTTTTAACTATGTAAATAATTGATAATCTCATCATCCCTTTGGTTATTGACTTATTTCTACGTATTATCCTTTTACAGACCCCAATCTTGACCAATGTTGACCAAATTTGACCTAGATGTGCATGAGGCGCCGCCTCAAAGCCCTGAGGCGTTTTCCTCATTGCCTCTAGAGCCTCACGCCTTAAGCGCGCCTTAGGCGCTATTTTTAAAACCAAGGTGTGTATGTGAGTGATGTACCAACTGGAGGATAATGTTTCCAACCTTGTAGGTTTTAAATAATTACATTTGTTATTGTATTATATATAGAGCTTCTTTTTCTTTGATATATATTTTCATATTTGCCAGGAAAAAGGAAAAAGAATAAGCAGGTTTCCTTCTGCTGCCAGGAGGATGGACACTCTTAACGATTTACTTGCTGCAAGTGATCTTGTTTCACTTCATTGTGCCCTAACAAATGATACAATTCAAATTTTAAATGCTGAATGCCTGCAGCATATCAAACCAGGTAACTTTTTTGTTGATTTATCTTATACACTTTGAAAAAGGAAATGAGGATGCCTGTTTTTGACTAACTAGAAGAGTTTTGCATAATATGCAGGGGCTTTTTTGGTAAATACCGGGAGCAGCCAGCTGTTAGATGATTGTGCTGTAAAACAGCTCTTGATTGATGGCACCCTTGCAGGATGTGCCCTGGATGGTGCTGAAGGGCCTCAATGGATGGAAGCATGGGTAAGATGAATAATCATATGGTATGAAAAATTACATAACATGCAAGTAAACCTGTTTTGTGACATGTGATTGACCAATTATATTAAGAATTTTTTTACTATTTTAAACTTTTGCATACCATTAACAGCAATGCACATTTGTGGTGACATGAGACACCAACTAAAATGGCCTAATCTGTTAAAAAAAATTAAATGGCCTAATTTCTAATTTCTATGCATAAGCTGCATGTTTCATGGAATACTTTTCCTATGATTTATTACAGGCTTTAATATATTATTTGTTAAGTCACTGGATCGGTAAACATCCGAGCATGTTCTTAACGGAAGGATAAATAACAGCATAAACCAAAAGTCAATCAATAATACGAACAATAATCGAATGATTTTATTGATAAAACCTAATGATTTTAAGCTCGTTACAACTTAAGAATCA
>BJCN01322985.1:0-13456 GCA_018326445.1 Flaveria brownii
TTTATCTTTTGATGCTACTAATATTATCTGTTTCACGTAAAAGACACTTCCAATCACGTCATGCAATATGATCCAAACACATAAATTTACTCATTTTTGCGTTGCGAGTAATACTCCTATCTCAAACCCATTTTTGCACATGATTGTTTCAACCCGAACATTCTCTTGAATCTTTGATAGCTTAAAACAAACTCTAACTAATTACGCTAAAATTGTCTTCCCATCATCCACCACCCTCACTAGCACTTGCAATTGGAGGCGCAATAACATACGAAAAGCCTGATTCGGCTAGATTTTCAACCCAACATTTAAAATTACCCATTCTAGCACTTATCTGCCTTTAAATATAATTTCTAAAGTTGCATGTAGAAATTTTTTTCGAAACACGTTTGTTTGGCCATTTACATTTTCAGATGGTGGATGGTGATGAAACAATTCTTATATAATTAGTTTGTGTCTGTTCTGAGATAGTTTCCAGTAGTTTCGAGCTACTTGAATAGATTCAAGAAAAGGTCTGGGTCTGTCAATATTTAGAATTAAACATGTGTAAAAGCAAGATCTAATAACGGAGAATTACTCGTAGCACAATACTAAAAAAATAGGTGTTTGGATAGTCTTGCTTGACGGGATTAAACGTGTCTCGTATGCAAACCGAGAAATGTTAATATAGAAAGGTAAACATAGCATAAAGAAAGTAAAAATGTTAATATCAAAACATAAGTAAATAATTAAAAATCTAATGTTAGTGAAAACAAAAACATTAGTTAAGACATGAGAAAATACATAAATTTATAGTTTTAGTAAAAATAAGAAAATAATATTTAATTATATATGTTTTTTATAAAACCTTTTCAAATGGGTAGATATGTAATATTTATATTTAAGTAATTAATAAAGGAATATATGTCATTAAAATTTTAGTTTAGGTATATATGTAAATGATAAAGTTTTGTAAGAGGACGTATATAATTAAAATTTTAAGTTTGATATATATGTAATTCATTAAGTTTATAGTGGAAAATATGTCATTCGCACTTTTTTTATTAATAAAAAGTTGTCTGCTAATATTTTTAAGTATTTTTGTTTCTTTATTATTACTTTCTATGTATTTGTTAAATTAAGTTATAAACTACGAATTATAATTATAAATTTAAGAAAATAAACAAATTTAAAAAAAGTTAAAGAAACAAGAAAAAACTAAGAGGATACCCTATAAAACCAGAAAAATCTAGGATAGGCTAAATAAATAGAAAAGTTTGATGTGACACAATGACACTTATGTGTCACCCGGGAAGAACAAAACAACTTGTGACATCTGCTACTATCAGGTCCGTCAATTAACTCGAAGCTCATTATCTCTCATATTTCATTTATTATTTTTATGTAGTTAATAGGTTATGAGTTCGTTTTTGTCGTCATTAAGTAGATGTGATAAAATCTAACCTATAAAATAATAAATGGGTTACGAGTATATATATTAAGAACACTTTTATTATAAATTCACAACCAACGCTAAGTGGGTATGTATTTATCTAGAGTTATCTAGAGTTGATGCCTTAGAGAAGATCATAAGCAATACATTTTAGACCTAAGGAATACATTTTAGACTTTCTTTAGTGTTAAAACAATTATGTTTTACTTGAAGTTATCATTATTGGACATGTTTACCTTTATTTGTTCACGGGTTGTTGGATTTAAAATCACTATACTTCTTTAACTATGTTTGTCGTGGAATTGACTAACTGCAACACAACTCTCCATTTGTGTCAAGTGACGACATGACACGTTGGTTTTTCATCATATAATTCATCTCTATTGACTATCAATGTGCTATTACGATCCGATCTGTTACATCCTCATGTTTTCACCACAAGCGAGGGTGTGACACAACTCCCTATGGCCTTAAAGGGATATGACAATGCATCAAACCACAACATAAGCAACAAAGCACACACCAATAGAATCACCAATCCTTGCAACATAAACAATAGAGCGCACACTAATGACATCACCAACGAGGCTCACAACAGAAGCATCCGCACACATACCCCTTCCCTCGCTCCTCTACATCAATGCTTATGTCCCTTACGGACAAAAGAGATGAATGCCACCTTGAACTATAGAATTAAAGTTGTAATATCTACTTGAAAGATGATTGCCTAGCCCTAAATCTAAAACCTAATATCAATACAAGTTAGAATTGCAAGAATGTAAATCAACAATTTACAAGTCCAATGTAGGAAAATATGAAGATGTTGAAACATAAGCAAGTTCATTCGCGAACCTCTAAAGATCAACTGAATTCACTCTTAAACGTTATAAACCAGTTAGAACACTTCTAGAGCAAAAATCATACTTATTAAATTTTGTATGAAGGATGAGTCAGTTGTAGATAATACAACTAGGTATCAAAAATTGCTTGGAGAATTAATATATCTGATTCATATTAGACCTAGCATATCTTATTCTGTGCATTTTATAAGTGAATCTAAGCATAAGCCTACTCATTCTCACATACAACTTGATCTTAGGGTTCTTTAAAATCTTAAAGGTTACTTGGTAGAGGTATTTTGTTTAGCAAAGGAACCAGTTTCAATTTGACTGTGTATACAAACTCAAATCGGGGAAAGTGCCTTTAGTTTAGAAAGTATGTAACATTGTATTGTGTTTTGTTAAGGAATTCATTAGTTTTTTAAAAAAGTAAAAAGAACAACAAATAGTCTATCGTTCCTCAGCAAAAGCCAAATATAAGGCATTGTGTGTTGTTACGTGTGAGTTAATGTGGTTAAAAACATTCTTGAATAGCTATGAGTTTTTGTTGAGTTACCTATAAAACTATTTTGTGATAATGATAGTGCTACGTCCGTTGATGCTAATCCAGTATCTCATGACAGAAAAACCAATTTGAAATAGATCTTTTCTTTCTTCGTAAAAAATCTCCTCAGGTTTCATTATAAACTGTACTTGTTTAGTTAATTTATCAACTTGATGATATCTTTACAAAAGGTCTTCTAGTAAATCAACACACTCAAATGATCAACAGATTAAGAATATTTGATACATTTAGTTATTGAATTAAGGGGTTATCTTGATTAAAGTACTAAAATTCTTTAACCAAATACATATTCTAAATACATATATGATCAAGTGTTTTGTGTTTTAGGTTTTTTCTACTTGTAAGTTGAGATTAGGTTTTTGCTATAGCTTGTTTGGTTGTTATGCTCTGAATGTGTGGGTTGTGTGGGGGTTGCAGAAGACCCGAGTGCAACATTTTTCCCCACTCAAGTGGATTGTTTGGTTTGTCATTTCGATGTTATATATCGAAAAAGTGTTTCAAAAACATTCACACGCCGTCAATCACCCTCTCAAACTAACTTATTAACTTATTTCTCTCTTAACCATCATATTATCAAACACTATATAAAATAAATTTTTAACTTTTTAAAAATTAATAAGCCAATAAGTTGTTTTGAGAAACAATCTAAAACACCCCCCCCCCCAAAACTCAATTTCTCTGATTTTCTTGTACTCTATGCAATTAGGATTCATGGTGTTCATAGATCTCTCTATTTAGTAGTGTTTGTGTCTTGCAACATATCATCACTTTGATGATCTAAATTTGTTCTATTGGTCTGTTTAGTTTCAATTCTAGTTTCAATAACATTCTATTTATTTTTTGTTTAGAGTTTCAATAACATTCTATTGCAATTCAATAAAAAGTGACAAATTTAGAAGCAGAATTACCTTCCAAACATTCAGATCCAAGTTTATTTGCACTTTACCTGCAAAAACAACAAACAAAAAGCATAGATCACTGAAGAATGTTTACTCAAACATAATAAATCAAAAATGACATAATCAAGAAATTTGTTTGTACAAATGAATCCGAGTGAGGGATATTGAATATTGATAGCAAGTAAAAAAGATTGATTCATTGATTGATTAACTAAAGAACTCTATAAAATTATCAAAAGGTATGCACAAACCTAATCATGCACCCTAAACACAACATTTTACACAAGATAAACCCTAACAACACACAAATGTACTATCATCATTCTCACTTCTTCCCTGTTTTCGCACTAGCTTTCTTCGCAATCACGGCTTTCGGCTTCAAGCTTTTAGCCGTTGTCTTCTTCACCGGCGCCTTCTTCCCAGCCGCCTTCGAAGCCGCCGGAGCCTTTTTACCAGGTGTAGATCTCGTAGAAGTCCTCGCAACCTTCGACGGCTTCGCTTGAGCCTTAGCCTTCGGCTTAGCTTTCGCAGCAGCAGCTTTAGCCTTAGCAGCCGGCTTCGCTACAGATTTCGGCTTCGCAGCTGGCTTCGTCACCGACTTCGCCTTCGCAGCCGGTTTAGCCTTCGCCGCAGGCTTGGCTTTCGCTACAGTCTTCGGCTTGGCTGCAGCCTTCGCCTTCGGAGCCGGCTTAGGCTTAGCCACCGTCGCCTTCTTCGCCGGAGCCTTCTTCTTCACCGACTTCGGCTTCGTGACAGCCTTCGGCTTAGCAGCCGGCTTCTTCTTCGCCGGAGCCGTAGCCGCCGGAAGCTTGTAAGAAGCCTTCACCTTAACCAGCTTACCGGCGGCTACAAACTTCTTCAATTGAGTCAACAACACCTTCTTGAAATTCACCGGAAGATTCTTCTGTTTCTCTTCAATAAACTTCGTGATCGCATACTGACTTGATCCAGTTCTCTCCTTCAACGTAACAATGGCTTCTTTTATCATCTGTTATCACATATAGATCAAGATCCAATCAATCACATCAATAAAAGTACACATAACAGAAATAAGCTCGTTTGATTCTGATCCGTGAAAGCACGATCTAATAATATTATTATTGTTAGGACATGTATACCTCAAAGTAAGGTGGATGCAGAGAAGGAGTTCTAGGTTTCCCCTTGGCTGGAGCTTTTTTAGCTTTCTTAGGTTTGTCATCAGGTTTCACATCAGGTTTTTCCTCAGGTGTGGGATCAGTTGAGGTGATCAGGGGCTCTGTAGGCTCTGTAGGCACAATTGGTTCTTCTGTCGCCATTAGTAAGCTTTGAATCTGAGGTTGATGGGTGAAATTTAGATCTGAAAATGCTGATTTGAAGGGGATTGATTGCAGAAATTGGATTTAGCGTCTGAGTGACGAAGATGAATTTGAGGGGATTTAAATAAGACTGAGATCGTGGAGATTTATCTTAAAGGTGGGATTTGATTGGTGGATAAAGAGGTCACACGGATCGAACACCTAACTAGAATTTGAACGTGAGCGGTTGGATTGTTTGTCATCAACGGTTGATAAGCGCTTGAGGTGAATGTAGTGATGAGGTTTGGGTGAAAGATTTTCATTTTGGTGTGTTTCTAGGCTCAAATGATTTGGTGATAACTTTAAATCTACTTGATGAAATTTTGTGAAGTTTCTTCGGGTTTGTAGGGAATTAAGTTAGCTTTCTGTTGAGTGTTTTTTCAAGGGCTGAGGTTAAGTGGATTGAGAGATATTTGAGTTGGAATGTTGAATGGTCGAAAAGGGGTTACTTTTAGAGTTGTTGACGGTTTCAAGTCTTTTTAAGCCAATGCTTTGGTTCGATGTGCGATTTTGATATTGGGAATGGTTCTACCTTAACATAGGAGTAGGTAGAATCAAGAATCGTTTGAATCCGATGAAATTTGAATATAGAAATATACGTTTGAATGTCACTCAAGATGAACAAGTATAAATCAACTATAACTCTTCTAGTTTACTTTGTATTAACATGTCTTGTTTTTTTACTACATATATTTAAACTCATCATGGTAATCTTAATTTATTTCAACAATTCTCATTTTTATCTCGGGTATTAAAGAGAATCGTTAACCAAAAATATATAGTTCATACATCTAACATAATCATTATCTCAACATGTATAGTGATTTATGAACATGTCAAAAGATCATAAGCATAATATGTGATGGTGAAATTACGGATCCACTTTCTTATTAAAATAAGAGTTATCTATATAATAACCTTTTAAACCTCAATTACACACATACAAAGAGGGATTTCACATGTTCTTTGATTCATTAGAATGGTCATATATCAATCCATGACTACAAAGAAAAAATAATCTATCATTTCATTCATTATTTCATTCAACTCATATGTTATGACATCTTGCAACATTCTTTAGCCTTGTTTCATATGGAAAATTTAGTTATAAGTATCATCTCTATATGTTTAAATTTATTATAATATGTAAATATGTTCAACTAATACTCACAAACGCGTATATTGGCACATCTACATAATCATATTCGTGACGTTTATAGTGGTTTATGAATATATCAAGATCACAAGCTTGTTGTATGACAATCAAGTTATTGATTTACGTTTCTTGTTAAGAAAATGAGTTTACATTCTACATAAACCTCAAACACCCAACATAAACAAATAATTAAAAAATGTTCTTTGAGTGTGTTTAAAAGATGTCTATCTAGTCATGATCATAAACAAAACAAAATCATCGTTTCGTATGACAAAATGTTCTAACTTTATTTATTCTCGATTGGTATGAGAATTATAATTCAAAGTGTCTTCGTCATATAATATGCTCGAGTCAAAATATCTTCTAAATCATCATGCTACATGAAACATGAGTACGTTCATCAGATATTAAAACGGTATCATTTTCACACAACTTTTCTGTTGTTTATGATTATAGACTTTCAAAAGACCCGATCCTCACCACCCGGCTTAATAACTCGACCCAAACTTATGGTCATATGATTAGGACCCAGCAAGACATAAAAATGCCACGTTAACATTATATGGCAAAACTCGTTAGAAAACATCACACAAGTACACAACATAACTTCTTATAATACAACGATGAAACAAAATTATAATACCATTATGCTGAATTAATTTATTTCCATAACACCTCATATATCATCATCAATCGAAGAGATTTACAAATTTCAATTTATCATGTTATTATTTTTATCTTCCATACAAACCATATGTCTCAATATCTACAAAATTTCTTATGGGAGCTATAACGCTAAGGAACACTTACAACTCTAAAGTCTAAATGTGCAATTCCTGGTTCACACAACTCATATGCCAGAGTACACACGCTTTTAGGTTTATCACAAGTCGCACTTCTTTTTTTGAACGACCGTAAATTTATAAAAGATGACTGGCAAGAAACTAACATGAAAAGGTACAAAACTTATTACAAAATATAACATTGGGTTTTTTAGCCACTCATTTCAAGTTGGGATACAGTTACCATTCCTATTCACGAACCAAATAAACGAGTAACACATGAAATCTTCAAAAGCATTAACTTCCGACATGGAATTTCAACCAAATATGATATCATTTTGAAGCTTCCATATAATCCACCAAGTCATTCTATTCATTTAATCTAAATACATGAATCATTTGATTATTTACGTATACAAATAATATATTTAAACTACAATTAGGTATTTTACTAACTAATTAGATCACATGAGAACTTGGAATCTTTTTTGCAATATATGGGTTGCTTAACAACATAATTGATACCATTAGCAACAAATGGGTTCTATGATAACATGTGACTTTATTTACAACTATTCACTAATGGTTATATAACATACTACATGTATCCCTTTTTTTGGACTTGTGATTTTATTCCAATATTAGTCAATGACATACTTATGGCTTGTGTGCAACTTTCCACTAGCGTCTGCAACATTCAACTAGATCATAACTACTACATGTGGTCTTGTTTAACAACTTTGGTCATAATACAGCCTTATGTTCGTTATAAAACTTGAATAGAGATTTTATGGCACTTTTATTAAAACTTCTTCATTTACTATATAAAGTTTAACTACATTAAAGCCTTTAAAAATGAACTATTTGGTTAATCACCATAACTTAATGTAGTTTGATGTATAACCTTAAGAGAGTCTCTAAGATGTACCTACCTTAATCTTGGTACTCCAAAGTACTCTGTTCACACAGTCAACACTTTTAAAAAATCTAAAGTACAAAATGGTCCTGATGGTTTATTAGTAACACAAACTCGTCAAATTAACACGGGAACTATGATTATCACATGCGTCAAATGGTCTACATATGAATACAACAAGTTATATCAAGATCGATTACATATTCCAGCCTTCAATTAGATCGGGAAATCAACAAGATATGCCAAAGCGGGCGTAGACTACGACCATGGACGTAGTCTACGGCCACCACCTACTTCATTTAGGTGTTTTTCACACCATAGGCGGAGAGCTTTGGTCGTTTTAATGTGACTTGTCGTTGTCTACGACCACTTGATGGTTTTCATTATTTTTGGCCTAGTTTTTATTGGGAATTTCAGAATTTTTGACCGATCTATAAACAAAGAAGTCTAGGAAAGAAGGAGAAAAAAAAGTACAAATGACAAGTGTATCTTTGATCATCAAATTCAAGATTTTTTCCCAAACTCGTCATCCTTTGTCATCAAACATAGGCATATATGACCAGTTCACCTGTGATCACTTCCATTTTTAGGTTTGTGTAGATGTATTCCATCTAAGTTTTATCTTTGTTAGTCATGAATTATGCTTTATACATTTGAATTCATTGATGTATAAGTGGAATCATGTGTTTGATGTTATGTTTTAAGAACACCTTGGGGTTTATGGATCAATGTAATAATATGTCATTTCTTGGTCTTGACTTATTAAAAAGCATGATGTTATGTTGGCATTTATGACTTTATTTTGGTTATTATATGATAATGTCCTAATATGCGCCCTTCTTCGGTCTAGAATCATTAAATAGCAACATATCGGATTCCTTAGTCTTGTAATTACCCTTCTATCATCTCATTGAACGAAATTATGTCTATGTAATTTACTAGCATTGATATTTAAGTCAAGTTACACATTATGCTTCTAAATCTAATCAGAGTATGATTATCTTTTGTTTAATTGTAACCAAGTTATTACTTTTAAGTGTTTACTTATCAATCAACAAACCAAAAATCAAATTTTTTATTATTTTTATTTAAAGCAAATAAGTTGAGCTAAACACTATCCACTAACTCTTTGTAGGTTGACATTTTTGCTTGTCCTAGATAGTTAAGGTAAACAATGCATATTGTTAAAACTTTGATCGATTCATCCACAAACTCCTTATGGTTCGACACTCTTGCTTGTACCATCTACTCTAGTTACTTCAAATCTTTTAAAGCTTTCACTATAAACCCAACGCTAGTACTCCTTATCGAATCCATTAGTATTTATTCTTCATAGTTATCTCTGGTCATAGGTTATTCACAAAAAATGAAAAATCAATCTTCAGAACAAATAACTCCAAAATAGCTTGTACAAAAAAAATGTAAAAGTTTCATCATATTCTCTTGATAATAAAAGTTTATGCTTCCTCATCAAATTATCACTTAGTAATTTGAGACATGGATGATATTAATGACACTTCTATCAATCTTTCAATATACTTACCGCCAATAGTTAGAACTTCACTTCTTTATCATTCTGTTTTTCCTGTATTCATTTTCAGGCACTATCTCTTCACTCTCATCCTTTACTATCTCCTTAATCACCATCACCACCACTAGTACGAGTAAAATACCATCCACTTTAGGATTTTTCCTAATAGTATAATTTGGTTCGTTATTATCATTATCAACATCTTCATTGTTAGATACATCACCGTCAAAGAGTATTTTTAAAAGATTTGCTTTTAACTTTTCATCATATTCTTTTATCCTCCACTTTGTCTATTCAATAATATGCATCATTCTTTCATTTGATGCTCTAACATTTAAGTGTAAAAGAAACAAGCTCCCTTAGAAGATTAACATTGTTATCTCTATCCACATAACCTACCTTTGAGAATGTTAAATTCATCCATTGAAGAATTTGTTCTAATTCAAGAGGTATGTGATGTCCATATTATTTTGAGAAAACAAATTTGGGGAAAATTTCTCTCTGTTTCTTCCACAAGACTTAGTACATGGTATTTATACTAAAACAATTAACTATTACTAACTACCAATTAATGAACATTAACTACTTCTAACAAACTAGAAACTAAATTGTACAAGAAAAGAAGCATAAAGTACTGTTATTAAACAAACCAACACCCCCTCAAGTTGGAGGGTCAGAGAGCCCAGCTTGGAAATAAAATCACGGTGCTTGTGGCTGGGTAAACTCTTCATAAATAAGTCAACGGGCTGGTCATTTGTGGATATATGAGACCAAGAGATAAGTCCCTCTTGAAGCTTTTCATGAACAAAGTGACAATCAAGATCAATATGCTTCATACTCTCATAGTAAACTAGATTCTTCTCAATATGGATAGTAGCTTGACTGTCACACTTCATAGAAATCAGTGCAAATGTAGGAACTTGAAACTCAGAAAGCAATCGAGTTTACCAAGTGAGTTCAGTTGTGACATGACGCATTGATTGATACTCTACTTCAGTAGAGCTTAAAGAAACAGTAGCTTGCTTTATTGATTTCCAAGAAATCAAAGTACCGCCAAGAAGAATGAAATAGCCAGTCATGGATTTACGAGTATTAGGACAAGCAGCCCAATTGGAGTCATAAAAAGCCTGTAAGGTATAATCAGGGGTATTATTTGTAGAACAAGCCTTGATCAAAAGTACCCTGAAGATAGGCAAGTATATGTAATGCATCATCCCAATACGAAGTACGGGGAGTACTCATGAATTGGCTCAAAAATTAGACTGCAAAAGAGAGATTAGGGCGAGTATGAGTAAGATAATTGAGCTTTCCCACTAGTCTACGAAACTGCAAAGGATCAGAATATAAAGCTCCAGCATCAGAAAGCAACCGGAGGTTAGGAGGCAAAGGGCAAGAATGAGATGTAGAGGAAAAAAATCTTTAAATTATCTCAATAAATCCTTTGCAAACTTTCGTTGAGTCATAATGGTGTCATTGGGAACAGATAGACTTCAATACCAAAAAAAATTGAGGAAGCCAAGGTCTTTAATCTTAAAAGTAGTATCTAGAAAAGATTTCAAAGCTATCATTTCTTGAGCATTGTTACCTGATATCATCCACATAAACCACTAGGTAAACAAAGGAATCACCCATGGCTTTAGAAAATAAAGAGTGATCATTAGGAGACCGTAAATACCCCCTGGACTTTAAAGCATCTGATAGCTTCCCAGACCACTGTCTAAAGCTGAATGACATTGATAATCAGACAAATAACTAGGTAGGTTACTTTGCCTAGAAGATCGGCGTAAGCCATCAGAAGGAATGGGAGGTGGGACTGTAGGAGGTGGAGGATCATCGGTAGGTATAGGAATGGGATAAGAAACTGGGTCATAAACTCAGCAGAAACTGTAAGGAAAAGAACAGATGAAGAAGAATGTTAAAGAGATGGAAATAAGTGTTCAAAGAAAACAACATCTCGAGAGAAAACAATATGATGAGTGTGCATATTGTAAAGCTTGTATCCTTTCTTCCCTACAGGATAGCCAAGAAAGATACACGGGTCTTCTCTTGGTTGAAACTTATCCCTGCCAAATGAAGGAGTAGAAGCATAGCACAAATAACCAAAAGATCGAAGATGTGTATAAGATGGAGGGTTGTGAAAAAGCAATTCACACGGAGTCTTATGATGTAATAATTTTGTAGGAAACAAATTGATCAAATATGTAGTTGTTAAAACACACTCACCCTAAAATTTAATTGGCAATCAAGATTGAAACAAAAGAGCTCAAGAAGTTCTAATAATGTTTGTGTTCACGTCCGATAAGGTCATGTTGTTGAGATGTATTGACACAAGAAGTCTGATGTATGATGCCTTTACAAAGCAAGAATTGAGTATTGGAAATGGAGGATCCCAACTCAAGGTCATTCTCAAACCTTAAGCACTTGATTTTGGTTTGAAATTGTGTTTCAACTATTGCAATAAAATTTTGTAAGATGGAAAAGGGATTTCCCTTAGTAGATAGCAAATGGGTCCATGTATATCTACTATAATCATCTACTATGGTTAAGAAATATTTAAAACCATTATGAGTAGATGCATGATAAGGTCCCCAAACATCAACATGAATAAGATCAAAGATGTGAGAACTTGTTCTCTTGCTATATGGAAAGGGTAGCCTATGTTGTCATGCCTTTGGACCAATATCACAACAAGCAATATTATCATAATGTTTAGAAGTAAACACAAGTAACATTTTGAGTTTGTAAAATGGCAAATGGTCAAGTCTATTATGACAAGTTATACTAGAAACTACAATATTACAAGAAAAAAAGCTTGCATTGATAGTAACTATACTAGGAGTACGAACTATGTCTTAAGAAGATACAGACTATCATATAGTTTACCAAGTTCCAGTGGCCTCTTCAGAGAAGGTGCCTGCAAAACACAAGTTTTATAAAAAAAATAGAGCAAACTGTTTGTGTCATGACATAATCTTGAAACTGATAAAAGATTATGTTTGAAGGTGGATACCAAAAGGACTTGTGTGAGAATAAGATCAGGCCACAAGTGTATAGTACACTATTGGTTGGCAGTAATGAAACTTCCGTTAGGAAGAAAAATTGAAATAGGTTTAGCAAGAGGTTAATGCTAATTATATTTTTAGACATTAATTATTACAATTTTTAGTATATTTTAGCAATTATTTTGCATTCCTTGCATGCATTTTTCGTTTATATCATATAATAGTAGTTTTATACGATATAATCTACTTTGAAGCATTTTGGTTGGTTTTATAGGTTTATGCAATTGGAAGAGAAGAAAAAAAAGCTTAAAGAAAATATTATTAAAGAAGAAATTTGAATTTTAAAGAGTGCATGAAAATCCCTAAAGTTTAAGATTTATTATTGAAAGAAATAGATCTCAAGAATGAGTAATAATATTCAAGAGGCATGATAAATAGGGCTGAAAGTTTTTAAAGGGGAGAGATATATTTTTTGGAGGGTAAAAGAAATCAACAAAAAAATCATCTTGGAGAATTGAAGAAGGGGGGAAGTAGTAACATTGGTCGAGGAGAGCTACAGAAAAGCAAAAAGGGAAATTTTTTCTTTATTTTTGAAGATCATTTGATTGTTTTGGGGTTTTTGTTTAGAAAATTTTTATTTATTTATTTTGTTTTTGATTGATCTAGTCGTATGTCCGGCTAGAACAATTTTAGTTTCAACATTAAGGTTTAATTTCTGTGATTGTGGTTTGAACTTATGTGAAATGTTTATGAGATGTTTTTATTTTAGTGATTTGTTTGTTTGATTCTTGATTTTAAACCCACATCTAATTCAGTATATATTAGGTTGTTAATAAAATTTGTCAATTTATTAATTTCTCTAATAGAGTTCTCTAAGATTTAAAAATTCTAATCAAGTTTTGATTTTTGATATAAGGAACAATTAATGGTGTGAGTTTGTCTATGAATTCATTCTTGTTATATAGTCACACAATCTAGTTAAGCATATCGAACGGCGTGT
>BJCN01323000.1:0-15377 GCA_018326445.1 Flaveria brownii
TGTCTTACATCCCTAGTTACTTTGTTTTTCTAATTTACAACATGAATTGCCATCTTTTATATACTTATGTATACGAAACTATAGAATGCTCACCAACATTTTTATGTTGACCTTTTATTTTTAACATGTTTCAGGCAATAGCGTTATGTGGCTGTGAACAATCGTAACTCTCACGCCTCGACGTTTCCGCCGTCCAGGTTGGGGTGTGACACAGGACTTTTCCAAGATAGCCTCACCTTTGACCAAATTGACTTGCAAGGATGTGAAATTTGTGTGGGGACGAAAACAATAGTATGCTTTTAAGGAGTTAAAGACGAGATTGACTCAAGCTCCTATCTTGATATTACTAGAAGGGAGTGAAGACTTAGTGGTATATTCAGATGCTTCTTAATCGAGATTAGGTTGCGTGTCAATGTAGTGGGGAAGGGTGATAGACTATGCGTCCCGACAGTTGAAAACCCATAAAGTCAACTACCCTACACATGATTTAGAGTTAGCGGCTGCGGTTTTTGCGTTAAAGATTTGGAAGCACTACTTATACGGAATAAAGTGCACAATCTTCACTGACCAGAAGAGCTTGAAGTACTTATTCGAGCAAAAGGATCTCAATATGAGACAGAGGAGATGGTTAGAGCTCATTAAGGATTATGACTGTGAGATCCATTACCATTCTGGTAAGGCCCATGTCGTGGCCGCTGCCCTTAGCCGAAAGGAGAGACCCGAGCCGATTCTGGTGAAGGCTTATCAGTTGGTTATGACCGCTGACGTGATGACCCAGGTGAAAGGATTCCAAGATGAGGCGTTGAAGGGAGATTGAATTAACTCCGAAAGGATGAGAGGGTTAGTCACAGAATTGGGTGAAAACACTCTTGGTGTTAGAACCCAAAATAAACGGATATAGATCCCTCGTTACAGAGATCTGCGGGGACGAATCATTGGATGAAGCTCATAAAACTCGATACCCGATTCATCCCGGTGCCACGAAGATCTATCAGGATATGAAGAAAAGTTATTGGTGGCCGGGAATGAAGCACGATGTAGTGGAGTATGTGAGCTAGTGCCTTACTTATTTGCAAGTGAAGGCAGAACATCAGAAACCATATGGGAAGATCCAACCGTTAGATATACCCAAGTGGAAGTAAGAGCACATCACCATGGACTTCATTACAAAACTACCCTGCACGGCAAGGGGGTATGATACCATCTGGGTGATTGTTGATCGTCTAACCAAGAGTGCACACTTCCTACCGTTCCGCGAGACGTATTCATCCGAGAGATTAGTGGATCTGTTGATCAAGGAGATTGTAGCTCTTCATGATGTTTTGGTGTCTATTGTGTCGAATCGTGACACTCGGTTTACATCAAAGTTTTAGAAGAGATTTCATGACGTGATGGGGACGAGGCTACACATTAGCATGGCCTATCATCCTTAGACAGATGGCCAGTCTAAGAGGACGATCCAAACACTCGAGGATATGCTTCGAGCATGCATGATCGATTTTGGAGAAAGTTGAGACGATCACTTACCGTTAGCAGAATTCTCGTATAATAACAGTTATCATGCCAGCATTGGCATGCCACCTTATAAGATGCTATACGGTCGAATGTGTAGAACACCCGTATGTTGGGGTGATATTGGACAGAAAGAGTTGGGGAGCCTTGAGGTGATCGAGGCTACCACTGAGAACATAGAAAAGATAAAATCCTTCATGAAAGCGGCAAAGGATCGACAGAAGTCATACGTCGATAAGAGGCATAGACCGATCGCATTCAAGGTGGACGGCCGAGTTATGCTGAAGGTCTTACCTTGGAAGGGAATCATCCGATTCAGAAACCGAGGAAAGCTAAGCCCGAGATACATAGGACCTTTCCGAATCATCGCACGAGTAGGAGAGGTGGCCTATCGACTTGAATTGCCAGATGAGTTAAGTGGAATCCATCCCACATTCCATGTATCCCATCTGAGGAAGTGCTTAGCTGGATAGATATGATGGTACCACTGGATGATATCGAAGGGGATGAACGTCTCAATTATATAGAACAACCAGTGACAATCCTCGAGAGAAAGGAGAAGAGATTGAGAAATAAAGTGGTTCTATTGGTGCGAGTACAGTGGAAGCACCGAAAGGGTTTGGAGTCCACATGGGAGACTGTTAGATCTAGGAACAATAGGTCTAGATCATTTTGTATAGTCTTACAACTTTAATCAATACTTGTAATGAATGATTGTAATTCATTATTTTGATGTATGCACTATGTATATAGGTTAACCCATATGTGTGTTAATTTGTGTATGATGGCAGGTAAAAGTATTTTACTTGGTCGATCTGTGAAACTGACCAAGTGTAAGAAACATCTACGGATGAACATTTTTGTTCTTCCGTAGATATGTTTTTTATAAGACAAACATCCAAAGATCTTTTACGGATGAACATCAGTATTCACTGATGAATAAACACAAATGAAGACTCCTACGGAAGAACAATCTCCTGCAGAAGAGCAAAAGTTCCTGCGGAAGACAAAAGTAGCTGCCGAAGACCAAACACTTGGACGCATTATACAAGTGTTACAAGTCAACAAGTCAATTTCAAATCCCACGAGATTCGGTGTTTCCTTAACAGAATCATATTGTTTATAAATATGTGTCCTAGGTTTCACATCATAGTGGGTGAGAACACGATATCAATACGAAGGCAAACACAAAACATCACATCGATTCACACAATCAAATATCACAAACCCTAGCAGTCGTCATATCAATACATCATCAACATCAACACGTCTAAAGCATTCATTGTTTATAACATTCATTGTTTATTCACCTGTAATCATTATTCAGTTTTAATGAAATACTTATGAATCCAATCTTGTTTGTTTAATTATTGCGTTGATATCATTGTGTTCATCATAATCAATATTTATTGTGCTTGATATTTATTTATTATTAAAACAAAACAATTAAACAACGGTTAATGATCATTCCGCAATCATTAACTTGATTCCATTCCAACACTGATAATTCCTGATTGCGATCCTTGGATTCATAGGTGGTATCGGAGGCAAGTGCTCATTGATTTAGATCGATTGATCTATCGGTGTTAGAATTGTTTAATTGTTTGCTTGTTTCATTAGATTTATCAGTTTTTGCTGATTAGATCTACTGTTTTTGAGCAAATCGTCTTGGTGTGAATCGATTTTTCTTAAAACAATAAAGCAGTGATTTGTCTTTTAGCGAGCACTGTTTTATTACTCGGTTAACTTAGATATATATTCACATTAATTGAATAGTAGATCTGGGTTATTGATTGATATTCATTAATTGCTCAAACTAAATTGGAAAAATACATTAACAAAATCCTTGATTTGATAATTAATTATCATTAAAAGGATTGACTGATTTTTGACCATAATCACTTAGTTATCATTAATTAAGTTTTATCACTAATTATTTAATTACTTGATAGAAACTCCGTTATAGTTAAATTCTTAGACTTTAACTAAAATGAGTAACTTTGGTGGATCATACCAACCTCCAAAGTTGGACACAAAGGCGGATTTTAAATCCTGGAAAATCAAGTTTAGAAATCATGTGAATTATACTGATTCTGACTTATGGGAATCGATAACTGAAGGTCCACATATTCCACCCATTCTTGGGCCCGATTATAATGACAAAAATCAACCCATAAGTACAAAAGATCTATCACCTGATGATGTTAAGAAGGTCAAAGTCGATATTAAAGCATACATTCTGCTTAGTATGGCTTTACCTGAAGAAATTTTAATCAGGTGTGAGAATTATAAAACAGCAAATAGCTTGTGGAAGATACTTCATACACTATGTGAAGGGAGTGATGAAATCATAAGCGTTAGGAAGGACACCCTTCATTCACAATATGAAACCTTTCATCATATTAAGGGTGAATCAATTCCTCAATAACTCCATAGATTTATGAAACTTGTAACAGAGATGAACATCCTGGAATTAAAGTATACAAATGAGGAATGAAACAAAAAGAAGCTCCATACTTTGCCTGAAAGTTGAAAGCAAACTGTGTCCATGTTCAAGAACCCCATAGACCTCAAAACAACTGGTTTAGATACATTGGTAGCTAAAGTGGAAGCTCTTGAAATGGATGAAAAATCAAGAAACAAGAGTGTGAGAACTCATGTCACACCCTATCATTTTAAAGAAACAAAAAGTGCTAGAAGTGCCTTTATTTCTAACAATGATAGTGACAACTCTTGTACTTTGAGGGAAGATGAAGAAGAAGTGAGTTTTTATGCATCAAATCCTTCAAAGAAATCTTCTCAAAGTAAATCAGGAAAGGAAAAGGGAAGAACTGTTGATAGAAGAGATGCATCTATATCATCAGCAAAGTCTTCATCAAATAACAACCAAACAGAGCCCATCACTGTGATTCTGGACTCTGAAGAACAAAAGGCAGTCTTTGCATCTTTTAGTTCAAGTTTTCAAGTTTACTCGGGAAGCTCTTTAACATCAGCCAATATTTGCCAGTAAGACTTGGAAGAACTACATCCAGATGTAGTAGAGGAGATGGATCTTCAATGGCAAATGGAAATGATTGCTTATAGAGCCAAACAATACCTGAGAAGAAATAAAAATTTGGCTGCAGCAAGTAAAACATCAAAGATTGGTGTTGATAAGTAAAAGATAAGATGTTTCAAATGCAATCTCTACAGATATTTCTTTAGAGAATGTAATCAACAATCAAATCTTGACTTGAGACAACATCAGCAACATCAGTCTCATCAACATCAATCTCATCAACCATCAATATCTTAAAGATCTTTCAGACAACCACAGCTAACCAATTCATTTCCACCAGCCACAAATGAATCAGCAGGACCTAGCAATGGTAAAGAATCTAGGCTGATCATACTACAAGATGGAACCTGCGACTGAAGCATGCATGAGAAGGAAGTCTTGGAAGAGAATCAAGCTTTTATGGCCCACATGGAGAATAAAGTTCCACCTATGGCTATAGTGGTAAGAGATAGACTGTGTTCATCAGTATGTGTTGAGGAAGTTGAAAGATATAGAGTCCATGCTCAACAACTAGCTGATAAAGTAAAAGAAACAATGATTTTAATTGAATCTAATGTAAGAGAATATAAATTATATCAAATCAAATTAATTCTTTTCAAAAGGGTTTAGAAAAACTTGTTTCAGAAAATTACAGTTTAAAAGCACAAGTTGAGCATCTGACCACTTTCTTAACTAAATCCATGGCTGATCATGCATCAATTGAAGTGAAACTTCAGAAGTTTCAACTTTCATCTCAGCAATATGAGAAATTATTAAATTCTCATATTGAATCAAAGAACAGGTATGGGTTGGGATATAATGTTGTTGCACTTTATATAAATGATAATTACACAACTTTACTAGAAACAATGACAAACACTTTATCAAATCATTTTGTTCCAAACAATTTAATAACAATGAAACTAAGGTGAGTGAAACTGAGGTGAGTGAAACTGAGTCGACTGAATCAGAAAATATTAAACAAAATGACTCAGAATTTGACTTTGATGAGTGTGATGACTTGGATGATTCTGATGAACATGGTGATGAACAACTGAACATTGGTAAGAATGCTGCTTTTGAAACAATCATTCCCAAAGTACTTGAAGAAACAAAGTTGCAATATCCTCCAAAACAAAGAAACATGTTGAAAACTATTAGCAAGAGAATAGCTCAGCTAAATGAAGGACTTCAAGAACTTTATCAGCATCAAAAACCTTCAACTGAAGGAATTGAACAGTGCACGTCTACCGGGAAGTACACACATCTTCCATAGATAAGGGAAAGAAGAAACAATCAGCAGATCATCAATGGAAGAAGCAACTTTCTTCAGTAGAAGATCTACGGAAAACCAAATCTACTGAATCAGTAGAAGATCTACGAAAAACCAAATCCACTAAATCAGTAGAAGATCTATGGAAAGCCAAAGCTAAATCAGTAGATCATAAGTCAAAAGCAACAACCAATAAATCAAATCAGAAAGTGGTGAATTCCAAGCAGCAGAAATCAGTAAAGGGTAAACAAGAATCCTTTGACAGTGTACCAGGGAAAAGCAAGGACAAATCATCTGCTAAATTAAAAGAATTTGAAGCCTCAAAAGCTGAATAAGAAAACGATGGTAATCAATTCTGATGAAGAATCGGAGGAAATGTATTGCAAATGGTGTGATATGAAAAATCATAATACTGAAGATTGTTACTTCAACAGTTATTGTCCTATTTGCAATATGAACAATCATATGACCTCTGATTGCTACTTCAACAAATATTGTGCTATATGTAAAAAAAATAATCATTCAACTCAGGAATGTTATTTTAACAAAAAGAATAAGACAAAGAGCACAAAGAAGTCACAATCTGAGATGGCTGAATCAGACTCTCAATCCACGGATAGTCAAGAAGATTCAAAACCTAAGAAGCTGCAACAAAAACAAAAGCCAAAGCCAAAGGAGAAAACGTCTGTTGATGGTAAACCTTTAAAGAAAAGAACATCATCTCAGCAATCCAAAACTCCTCACAAAAAGGTGGATTTGATTGAAAATGAGTCAATATTGATGATGCTTTCTTTGATAATTTTGAAAAGGGAACTCATGTACCTCATTCAAAATCAAAAGATGATGAAACTTTCAACAATCAAGGTTCATTGTCAAAACAAAAGCAACAAACAAAGAAAGTCAAGGTGAATGAAGAACAGATTGAGAAACCAGAACCAAGTTTAATAACTTCATTTTCAACAGAATCATCCTCACTACAAACAACACAGAATGAATCAATTAAGACTAAAATGGATCCTTCTTAAAGCATCAAGAAAAGGAAACACCAATGTTTTAGGTATGAACAATACTGCACTCACAAGCCATGAAACATGCCTGCTATCTAAATCATCCAAAGATGAATCTCAATTGTGGCATAGAAGGCTTGTTCATTCCAATATGAAGAACATGAATAAATTGGTGAAAAATTACTTAGTCATTGGCCTGCCAAAGAAAGAGTTTTATTGTTCAAACCATTGTTCTTCATGTTATAAAGGAAAACAACATAGAGTGTCTCACAAATTCAAAATTATCAATACCCACACTACACCTCTCAAATTGCTTCACATGGATCTTTTTGGTCATACCAATGTGATGAGCATTGGTGTGACACCCGGTTATTTTTTTTAAAACATTATGAAGGAATAAAAGTAAAGGAAAAGAAAGAAAAGATACAAAACCCAAGTTGAGGGTTTAAAAGTGTCTAAAAGGACACAACTTGGGAAAAGTTGGTGAATAAAGCAACATGGCCGCATATGTTGCCTCTTACACTTTGTCATTCGGATTTTTTAGAGAGAGAGAGAGAGAAGAAGAGCAGAGAATTCTCGGAGGTTGTAGGAGAAGAAGGAGAATTCAAAATTTTTGGTAATAATTCTCAATTTTATGATGTTTTAGACAATTCTAGTCTCGATTGTATGCTTATAAATGTGATTGTATGTTCGGGTTGTGTATGTGTATGGGTTTTATGTGTTAAACATGACTGAGAAAGTTCAAGGGAAGGGTTCAAATCCAAAAGCAGCTAAAGTGAGTTCTAGAACCCCTTTTTAACATGTTTTTAACAATTTTGGGGCTGGAAAATGCATGTGTGTATGTTTTTATAGAAATAAATTTCTACCCGTATGTGTGTGTGAAGGTGTATGTGGGTGGATGTATGTTTTGGGTGTAAACAATGTTATGGTAATGACTAAGTATGTGTTTTGTTGCTTAGAATGTAAGAACTAAGCTTAGAACGTGTTAGGTGTGACTTTGGGACTGAAAATAGGCTGATTAGTAAAAGTTAGTTGCTCAAACGTCTAAACAGTGGACCATTCGTCCAACGGCTTAATTTCCTAAATGTTCCCAGCCACCCAAAAGCCCGACCGTCTGAATAGTGCCCATGCGCCTAAACAGGCCCATACGTCTAAGTAGAAAGTGGCTAAGTGTGGGCTCAAACGTCTGAATAGTGCCCAACCGCCTAAGTGCCCATGCGTCTAAGTCAGGCCCATGCGCCTGAATAGTGCCCAACCGTCTGGAATACTGCAAGTGTAAGTCCAACCGTCTGAATAGTTCCCATGAGCCTAAATAGGCCCATGCGTCTAAGTGAAAAGTGATCAAGTATAAGTCCAGACGTCTGCATAGTGGCAAAACGTCTGAACAGGGCAGAAACACCCAAATAGTGCCCATGCGTCTAGACCCTTAGTTTATTTTCTGCAATTTCAGAAAAAAGCAGAAAGTCTAGGGTTTGACCAAAGTTGACTTATGCGTAATGATTACCAAATTTAAGCATAATTATGGGATGTTTTAGGGTTATGGAATGTATGAATGGTGTATGGCATGTATAATGTGTTATCTTTAATGGTATAATAACGTATTTTTTATATGTTATGAAATACGTTAAATATTATGTTATTACTTTACGTAATATGACGAATGAATGAATAAACGTAAAGAATAACGTAACGAAATGAAAGATAACAACGATGAAAAGTAAAACGTAATGAACGAACGAATGGATTGCAAGCAAATGAAAGGAGGTGCACGACCATGTTGTCGTTAGCTCAACTGTGATGCGGGCTAGCTACCCCAATGGATACACACAGGGTCAATCATTGAGATTGACAAGGCCCTTTGGTATGCCCTAGGTGACTGGATCAGCTTCATGCATAATGTTCGTGTTTTAATTACCACAAGTCCAGCATCAGCTTCGTGCACAATGTTTGGGGTAGGACCAAACGGTTTGTATGAATGGGAGAGATGACTTGCCCTAGGTGACTGGATCAGCTTCGTGCACAATGTTCGTGGTTTAATTACCACAGGTCCAACATCAGCTTCGTGCACAATGTTCGGGTTATTGTCCATCAATCCATATGAATGTAAAAGAATGTCGTAACGTATTAAAGAAAGAAAGAAACAAAGTAAACAAATATGAAAGTAAAAGTATGATAATGAGTACGTTACGAAAGAATGAGAATGAAAGTAAGAGAATGTTAACGAAAAACATACTATGAACATGATGATGAATGATGAATGTTAATGAAAGTAAAAGTAATTTTCTATATCTTTACGTACGATGCATGACCACTTATGAAAGTAAAGAAAGTTATATTGAAAGTAAAGTATTTTATTTATAAAACTAGAACTCACTCAGCAACGCTGACTCTAATGTGTTTTCCAGTTGGCAGGTAATAGTTGCTGAGGATGGCACGGGGCAGCTACTTGGCATTTTTGGGATGGCATCCGTTAGCACAATAATGACATTTTTTTTATGTAATGCAATTATAGTATTTTGAAATTGTTAAACGTATTGTATTACTTTGCAAAATTTATCATTTAATTATATGAAATGGTTTTGATTAATTTCCGCTGCAATGTTTTAAATAATTGTATGTTTTATGTGCGATGAATGATCAACTGTGAGGTGCCCGGGAACGGGGCCTTACAATTGGAAAAAGTCAATATTGTTTAGTGGTAGTGGATGATTTCACTAGATTCACATGGGTCTTTTTCTTAAAACAAAAGAGTGAAACATCTAAAATATTAATGGACTTTGTCATCAAGATTAAGAATCAACTTGATTTAAAAGTTAACATTTTCAGGAGTGACAATATGACTGAATTTGTTGATGCTGACTTAGATTCTTTTTGCAGGAATAAAGGCATTGCAAGGCAGTTCAGTGCACCAAGAACTCCACAACAGAATGGAGTTGCTGAAAGAAGAAACATAACTCTCATTGAAGCAGCAAGAACAATGTTGGCTGACTCTCAGCTGCCCATCACCTTTTGGGCTGAAGCTGTGAACACAGCATGCAATGTTCAAAATACGACTTTAATTGTCAAAGAATATAATAAAACAACTTATGAGCTTTTATTTAAAATAAAACCTTATATAGGATATCTTAAAGCTTTTGGGTGTCATGTATCTGTTTTAAACATAAAGGAACAACTGGGAAAATTTTCAGAGAAAGCCTATGATGGTTTCTTTGTTGGATATTCTTCAACATCTAAATCATATAGGATCTAAATTCCACAACAAAACATTATGGAAGAAACTCCTAATGTGTCATTTGATGAATCCTTATTTACTAAATATGTAAAAGGATCATCATGGTCATTTGATATAGATGCTCTAACAGACTCATTTAACTCTAGTTATTTGAATAATGCAGGTTCTGCTGATACATGTTATCCATTTGTTCCTCCAAATTTGTATGAAATATCACTATCAGCTGATCCTCCAAGATCACCAACATCAAGTATCATGGATCAAGGAACGACTAATAACAACAATGATGCTGCACAAGTCTAGCAAAATGGAAACACTGTATCCGCAGCTGATGACTCTGCATCCGCAGATGAGAATCCTGCATTCGTAGATATGGATAATACCTCAGCAGATAGTCCACACATTGGAGATGGTCCATTGCATTCCAAAGAGTTGATGAAAGTAAGTCAACAAATACCGTCCATATATGTTCCTCTAACTCCTACAGAAGCACAAAACACTTCCGTAGAAGTTCCCACATAAGATATTCTCATCTGATGTCCAACTCATGAAAATCATTCTACTTCCAATGATGAGCATGAAGAACACTTTGATTACTTCCTAAATTCATCATCATAGTTGAATCCATCTGCATCAATGGATATGACTAACTAGGAATCATCCATTCCAATTGAATCTATTCCAACAACCATAATTCACAAGTCTCATCCAACAAACAACATAATTGGAGATCTAAATGCAAGAACCACAAAAATCCAAGGGGGAGCTGCAAATATTTATTTGTTTACTTGTTTTTTTTTTCACAACTTGTTCCTCCAAACATCACAGCTGTTCTAAAAGATAATAGCTAGATTGAAGCTATGCAGGAAGAGCTTCAGCAAATCAGAAAGCAGAAAGTATGGAATCTTGTTGATTTGCCTGAAGGTCAACATCCAATTAGGACAAGATGGCTCTTCAAAAATAAACTAGATGAAAGAGGTATAATTTTGAGAAACAAAGCTAGGCTAATTGCATAAGGCTATACTCGAGAAGAAGGGATAGACTATGATGAAGATTTCCACTTGTTGTAAGAATTGAAGCAATTAGAGTATTTCTGTTGGTACACATGTCCCTAGGTCTAGTCTAGTGAGATTCAATGTAATAGACTTTCATCTTGTAACACATATGTAATGTCTTATCAATGAAATGAAAAACTCTTCAATGAATGTTTATTGGTTGTTTAATGTTATATCTATTAATATTATTCATTGTTACACACATATATGAACATGTTATATAGGTTGATAGTTGTTAGACATAGCTCTGAATCATTAAAGGTTCATGAATGTGTTTAACTAAGTATTCTGATTCAGTCGCACGACAGGACCATGCAAATGGGCCAATCGCATGACGGAACCAGGTGATTGGATCAATCGCACGATTGAGTCATAAGACTGACTCAGTCGTACGGATGAACCAATCGTATGACTCAGTCGCATGACTGAGCCAGTCGCCTGACTCAGTCGTACGAATGAAAGCGGTAACCTATAAATACCACTTAATTCATGGAAAAATAGAACACTTCGAATCTTTGCAACCCTAGCCATCCCAGATCGTCTGAGTCGACCCTTCCAACTTCACAGAACGTTCTTGATCGATTCTAATATGCATCTAACGTTTTCTAATCGTTAGTTTTGATCAAGTGATATTTCTCCCGGATTGGATCGCCAATCAAGTAGAATTCTGCACTATTTGATTCGGTTTCACGTAGAATCAGTTAGTACTCTGTACGTACACGGTCCTAACAAGTGGTATCAGAGCTTTAGCTCTTAATTCTTCGTGGATTCAATGTTGTTTTTTAAAAAGTCAAAGTTTTTTAGCGAAAAGATCAGTTCTTTCTGCTCAAAATCAAGTTTTTACGTGTGCATGTTCTGATAATTGAGTCTTTTTCGAGTTGCAGCCGTCTAGGGTGTAAAAAATTGCGTTTTAGGTCAAAGTGTGTGAAAATTTCAATTTCAGCAGTCTCAGTCGCACGATTAACTCAATCGCACGACTGAACTCCATTCGCCAGTCCAATCGTACGAATGAAGTCAATCGCTCGTTCAATCGCACGATTGACTCAGTCGGTATGTCCATTCGCACAACATCCCTAATCGCCTGCCTAGTCGTACGACTAAGCTCAATCGCAAGATGGTGTTTCAGTCTTCCCCCAGTCTCCCTCTCTTTGTCGCATACACAGTTTGCTTTTCTAGTTTAAGACTACTTCATTATGGACTCAGAGAACTTTGCATTCTCTACAGGGAAGGACTCCAGGATCCAGAACCTCTTACTGTTGAAAAATGAGATCGGGAACCATAATAAACCACCTAAGCGATTGTCTCTTGATGAATTTCCTCAATCAAAACAAAGGTTTTAGATTCATCTTAATGGAGTAGATACCAATCTCTAGAATGCTATTGAAACTGGCTACACTATGGCAGTTGGTGCTGATGGCATACCCCCTGACTTTGAGTGGACTAAGTGATTCACAAAAGCTTGCTTACAATGCAGAGAAGAAAGCCTATTCCATGTTAACCCAGTCAATTCCCAAAGATATTTTTCATCAATATTCAGAACATAGGCAGAGCAAAAGGTTATGGGAGGCTCTTGAGAAGATATATGAAGGCAATTCAACACTAAAGCTATTGAAGGCTAAAGCGTTGAAGAAAGAGTTTGATAATTTCTCTTCTATTGGGAATGAAAGCTTGGATGATATCATAGATCGCTTCTACCATTTGATGAGTGAACTTCAAACTCATGGTGTTACAATGTCCAACGAAGAAAAAGTGGCAAGCTTGGCTGACGGGCCACCAGAGAAGTGGGATTCATTCATTTCCACTCTAAGATACAACTCAGTGCTGGAGACATTGGATATTAATGATTTCATCCTGAAACTGAGAGAAGAAGAGGTTAGACACAAGTACAAGACAAAGAAGGGAGCATACACTCAGGATCCATCTCTCTACAACGTTACTCCTATTCCAACTGCTAAATCCTCGAATGCCCCTTTGCAGACTGCCTTTGTGTCTAATGCGTCATCTGCAACCGGTCAAAGCTCATTGTCCGGTGGTGAGTCACATGTTTCATCCGGGGTTCAACAAAGCCCTACAGTTGCTCAATCAACGAAGTTAGTGACTGAAAATCTGGGAAAAGTAACTGTGGAAGTGGCTAAGGAGCACATGGACCTACTTGCTATCGATGGTTCATTCTTATGATGGATTGGTTGCAGGAAAGATTGGGAACTGCCACTTGGCTGATGAAGACTATGTACAGGTGGATGAAAATGAACTGGAAAGAATGGACATAATGTGGGCTATCGCAAGTGTTGTGCGACAAGCAAAGAAGTTTGTGAAAAAGACGGGACAGAATTTGGTGGCTACCAAAGATACCACGTTTGGATTCGACAAGTCTAAAGTCACCTGTTTCAACTGTGGTGAAAAGGGCCACTTCAAGCGGGAATGTGTCAAACCGAAGAAGACTGGCAATGGGAACCCATTCTCGTCCTTCAACAAACTGGATAAAGAGAAAAAGACAGCTTCAACCAGTAGTGATTCAAAGGCAATGGTTGCTCAAGGTGATGAAAGACAGGACTGGTCCTTCTGATTCTTAACTGATAGTGAAGCCAACATTGCATCTGTTGAAGATCTGAATGAAGACTCAGCGAGTGAGGGGGAGAACTCAGCTGAGCTTGACACTGCTGATGTGGATGAGACCTTAGCTGCTGTTAATCAAATGGTTGAAAATGAGCTGATTGCTGAAACCGAAGCACAACCGAAACCACAAAATGCTTTCATGGCTGGAACGTCTACATCTGCACAGGTAGAATCAAAGGATGATATGTTTATTAAACATGCTTGTGTTGCATGTGATAAATTTAGGGAAAGCATTGATCTGAAATTTGCTAGGTTATTAGATCATAATGATAACTTAGTAAATGACTTAAAATTGTGCACTGAGGCAAACAGAGTGCTAAAACAAAACATAAAGAGAAAATTGAAGCATTAAAGAAACAACTTAAAGAAACTGAAGTTGTTGCGTTTAACCAAGAAAACAATATAAAGTTTTATTTAAAGACAATTGAGGAAACTAAAAAGGATAGAGCTGTTTTGCAAGTTGAAAATGAGTCTTTAAAACAAAAACTACATAGTCTAGCTAGTTCTTATATTTTGAAAAACTTGATTAAGGAACGCAACAACGGGGAAGGGTTGGGTTACAAGGTTGTGCCTCCACCACATGAGATCCTTTTGAACACCTTCCAACTTCACAGAACATTCTTCATCCATTCTAATCTGCATCTAACATTTTCTAATCATTAGTTTTGATCATGTGATAGTTCTCCCTGATTAGATCACCAACCAAATAGGATTCCGCACTATTTGATTCGGTTTCATGTAGAATCAGTTAGTACTCCGTACGTACACGGTCCTAACAATGTTTTTGAGAAATAAAAGTTTTTGGGAATGTTGCTTTTAGGACTCTGCTGGCACCTTATGAGAAATCAAAGTTTTTGGGTTACGGGGGGAGTATAGTCGCAAGGCTGAAACTTAAAGGAATTAACGGAAGGGCACCACCAGGAGTGGAGCATGCGGCTTAATTTGAAGCAACAACGGGGAAGGGTTGGGTTACAAGGTTGTGCCTCCACCAAATGAGATCCTTTTGAACACCAAACAACGTCCAATTAATAATAATCCAATAAAGGATCATGTGGTGACTACTCCTCTGGTCAGCGATCCGGACACAACAGTTAAGCATGTTCCTTCGGCTACTGATCAGACAATATCAACATCAGGCACAACTGGTAAAAACATCACTGAAAAAAGGGTGGAAGAGAATGTTCAAGCATCTCTTGGGTTGGGTTCAAAGTCTGCTACCTCATAACCTAAGATTTCCAAAACCACCCAAACTAAACCTGTTAAGCAAGATAACCATCATCTTCAAAGACAAAACACCCATAACGTTAAACAAGTTAAATTTGTCAAGAAGGGTGAAAGTCAAAGGAGTGAGAGCATAAAGTCAGTACCTGAAGTTTACTCACCGCCCCACAAGAGATCTCCTAGTCCTGTTGAAAGGAGATCATGCTATACTTGTGGACAATGTGGTCACATCTCTTCAAACTGTCCACGCTATCAGACACCCAAAATCAAAATTAAACTAGACAAGGAAGTTAAATTAGCTTCAAAATAGAGATCTAAGACTCCGGTTAGGTCTAAAACACCTGTTAGGTCTAAAACACCTTCTAGATCTTTGACCTCTCCTCAACACCACAGACAACACAGTCAAGCCACTGGCAAGTCTGTG
>BJCN01323021.1:0-12952 GCA_018326445.1 Flaveria brownii
AAAGAAATAAATCATAAATTCATATAAAAATTCATATTAAATCACAGAAAATTTCGGGTTGTCACATTATAATTTACTAAAACTAAAACCCCCCACTTCTTCCCCCGGTTTTCCTGTAGAAATTCCGGCGGAGCTCCGGCGAGCTCCGACGACGTCCAAAACGCCCAAATTACTCGATTTCAAAGCCCAAAACTGTTTCAAATCGCTTCGTATGCATGATTCGAACTTAAATACATGATTTAATTGCGTTTAAATCATCGGTTATTACTTGAATCATCGTATAACCGGTGTCATTAAACTTCATAACCGTTCGACCATTAAGTCCTAATAATAATCTAATTAAACTAACTTAAACAATCATCTAAGTGTTCCTAAACGTTTACAACTCACAATTCCACGTGAAACAAACATCAACACCAAAATTCGACTAAAATGAACCAAGGCCGCGGCCCTGGTTCACTAGCTAAGACGTTGTCCCCCTAACATGAGGTCCCGGGTTCGAACCCGGGCACCCTCATGTTTTATTTTTAAAGGGTTTTTAGCCTAAAACAAATTTTAGAAAAATTTTAATATATATAAAAATTATTTTTATAAATTCCAAATATTTTCAAAAGCTCCAAATATTTTCTATAATTTTTCTAAGTTTAAATAAAAATATTTTTATTAATAAAACATTTTAGCAAAGCTTGTTTGAATAATTTTTTGGATTGAAAATAATAATTAGTAAACTATTATTGGATCAAATATCCCTTTTTAATTAATTTTGTTTAAATAGTAATAAATTTTAGTTATAAAATTTTATTTAAACTTTATATACAACCTTTTAAATTATTATAATTGTTTCTTTTCACACCTTTGAATAAAATAAAAATATATATATTTTTCAAGAAAATATAAATGTATTCTATTTTGTTAAATATAATTATTTGACAAATACGAAATTAAAACCCTAGTTCTCATTAACTCGTTTAACTTATTATTAAACTTAAGTCTTGTAAATATATAATTAGGTGTCTCGTGACGGTTTACGTTGGAACGACGCTTATCATAATCTTAGTATTCGTCAAGTGTATATTTATTGACCATGTGAGTATTTCTATACCCCTTTTGCATATTTTTACAATTTGGGGTGAAATATGTTACCTTATAACCATTGCACTTGTAAACTCGTTTGATTCTTGTAAACACTTGGTAATTCACTTGTATGTTGTGGTTAGTTGATCTTAGTAATTATCATGTATTGACTATTATATGTGCAATCATTAACTATTGCTAGTCTGATAACGTCATAGATCTATGGGCCTGACAAGCCTGCTTGGTTAATCCAAGTACACTTAGCTAATCGTATAATCTTGTAAACGAGGAATCTTGTAAACTGTCAAGGTTTGATTGTTGCATCTGTCATACATCTCTAGTTACTTTGCTCACTAACTTATGACATGAATTGCCATCTATTATGTACTTATGTATGAAAACTATGGAAATCTCACCAACATGATGTTGACCCTTTATTTTTAACATGTTTGAGGAAACGCGCAAGTTTGATTGTCGTGATTGAAGCTTATTCACATCTAGGAATGGACCTAGTTAAATAAATGAATCGTTTGGATTATTTTCATGTTACGTTATGTTAACTTATTGTTTGAGAGTTATGGTTGCATTTTTACTATTAAAACTTATGGTTATAATATTTGGATTAAATAATAGCGTTATGTGGTTATGAACAATCTTAACCCTCACATCTCGACGTTTTCACCGTTAAGGTTGGGGTGTGACAAAACCAAACAGTCTTTAACTACATCATCCTCAATCTAGATCGGAGCATTAGGGTGGTCTTGTAACAGTAAGACACTGTCAATCACCTCAGTAGTGATAACTATCTTCTTCTCTTTAACCGTTGCAGTTATGCAAGGTTCTCCTTCAGCATCTATTTCGTTGGCAGACGATTGCAAGAACTGATCTATCACATCAACATATATAGTCGGATTAGCCGAAATGACATAATGAATCCGTGACGACTTCAGTCCGTCAATTAGAGAAAGAAATAAAGCTTTGTCGTCCAGCACATCTCCCAGATAAGCCACAGCATTATGGTTTTTATTAAAAACTAGTGGTCGAGCCATCTGAAACAAAAAAAAATAAGTACAATGAAAATCAAAAAAGTATTGACACTTAAAAAATCCAACACTTAGAAAAAATTTGAAGATTTTGAATCTTTCGAGCGAAAACTCTAAGTTCTCGCACGAAAACTACATGTTTTCAAAATCAACTTATCGCGTGAAAGGTTAAGTTTTCGCTTGAAACTGAATTTGACCAGAAGTCAACTTCTCGCGTGACAAGTACAATACATGCGAAAACAATTGAAAGTTTTCGCACCTGTTCAAAACTAAGTGAATTTTTCGCATGTAACACTCTTTAGATTCAAATTTTTTAATTTACTGATTTAGAATGATTTGATCATCAAATTATGTTTCATAGGTGTCGATTTAGTTGGTATTAAGGTTTATTGTGATTAATTTGTTCAATTTTAGGGTTTATTTGTCCTTGAAGTATCGGTCAAGTTTCAAAACCACATAAATCGAAGTCACTAACATTAATATACCTTAGTAAGTTGTTTGTAACCTATGGGCGACCACAACAGTCACTAATATCGATTTGGACAGAGTTTCGACACTTAGAATTTGAGATAAAAATTTCAGAGACAATTTGTGCAAATAGTTAACTTTTTACACAAGTGTGCTTTTTAAAGTACTCAGACTTCTCGCGCGAGAAGTCTGAGTTCTCGCTTGATGAATGTTTCGCATGGTTCAAAGTTTTCGCGCGAAAAGTTCATTTTTCTTTGTTTTTCTAACTTTTTGATTTTTCAATTTTAATCATCTTATTGAGGTTTATTGATTTGTTATGAAAATGATTATATTTAACTAAGTGTTTACTTTTATACATACACTCTTAATTTTGAAAATTATAAAAAATTAACACTAGAACAGTTAAATAAAAAACACTATTTTAACAAAACAAAATAACAAATAACTACTCTAATAAATTAAATATTTTTATAAATTTTCAAGTATAGGATCATATTTCTTAAAAATTAATCATTGACAACATCCAACATTATTATAAAGATGACTGGTTACGTTGATTGTCAATATATTATATCCTCGTTAAACTTATACTTCAAGTTTTACTTAGACATTTAAGCTGTGATTTTATCATGTTTTTTGTTAAGTTATATGAATTCAGTGGATTTCACAATAAAAAATCTTGCAAAACCTTATTCAGCTTCAAGACACTATTGAGATTTCAAGTCACTCCAATTTGACTTAAACCTTTTACTTCTGATCAGCTTTCTTAGGTTTCATTAGTCTTAAATAATATCTATTTGAGCATAACTAGCTCAAGAACTGTTTATGAACACAAATTATTAACAAGTTGTAGGACTTATTAACTGGAAGACGCACTTATGTTTTGCCCCGCAAGACGTTTAAGACTTACACGCCAAGTTGGACTTACATGCCCCATTTTTGATTTTGCCTCCTGTGTCATAACATATTCTCAAAGATGAAAATATTATCATATAGTATGTATGTCTATGACATGTCTTTTATTAATATGCTCATTGGCATCTTTTATTCCTACATGACCTTTTTGGTATCTTTTTGCTCATTTTGTTAATTTTTTTCTTTTGTATTTTGTTTTTCCTTTGTATGCCTTGTTTATCTTTTTATTTCACACACACACACACACACGCACACACACACATATATATATATATATATATTATCGGATATAGGTTGAGTTAGAAAGCAACTGGCTTGAAAATGACAAGATGATAACTCTCAGTCTGTTTTAGCATGAAGTCAGTGTATTCACAAAACCATAACGACTTCCCCACTTCAGTTATAGAAAATTTAATTTAGTGCATCACAGAACATAGTGCTTTTCATCCTTATTCGTCAAGTCTATCAACATATCAAAATTAATCCAAGTCAGTTTATTGTATGCTTTTGAATTTAACGATACAAAATCAAGAAATGTACTATCATTTCATATATAACTTTGAAAATAAAAATAAAAAAAAATTAATTTTTTTAAACAAAAACTTTTTTTGCATTTTTCTTAGGCGCATGACAACTGTGAATGCACATGACCACTATTGAGACACATGAGGCTTAAGACGCATGAGCATACTTAGCCACAGTTCATTAAAAATATGCAGACTCATGAGCACTATCCAGACGCATGAGCACTGTCCAGGCGCTTGGGCATTGTTCAGGCGCATGTCTTAGATAGAAACGCCTACACTTGGTCATTTTCGTGAACCCTCAGTTCTCATGAGAACTGTTTTCTCCTTTTAATAACAAATTTCTTTTGAAACATTTTCAAATATTATCCACCTAAAATTGTGATTATCAATAAAGAAAATACAAATTTAACTAAACGTAGAAAAATACTTTTATAAAGGGTGTAAGAATAAGAGTTAACCAAAGTTAATCATCCCTAAAGATTGGACTAAAAAATCAAATCTGTATTGATCAGAATCAGAATATGGTTATCACTAAATCTAGGAATGAGGCTATATGATTAAAAGGATTTATGACTAAGGGTTAAGGGTACTGGTGTAGTTGTGTTATGTGATAGCC
The DNA here is from genome assembly GCA_018326445.1 of Flaveria brownii. NCBI lineage: Eukaryota > Viridiplantae > Streptophyta > Magnoliopsida > Asterales > Asteraceae > Flaveria > Flaveria brownii. Next base: position 4,644 of record BJCN01323021.1, read on the forward strand.
TAGGTGCATTCAATTAACAAAAATCAAGTGTTTCATGAATGGAGAAAGCACATTAATGAAAAGCTATATTTCATTAGAGATGTTTTGTAGTCTAAAGAAGTGGTAATTGAAGTAATTAATACTAAAAGCAATGCAACATAGATGATAACAAAAGCTTTGACAGGTGCTATCTTTGAGCATTGTCTAGATATCCTGGGCATTGGTCGACTTTGCACTAGGTAGATATTGTTGAGTATAATGCAAAGGTAAACTAGTTATTTTTTAGTTTAATTGTTTTTGGTAATTTTCTAAATTCAAGGGGTTGTGTTAGTATTAGCTGAAAATTGGAGTGCTTATGTTATGATAAGTGATTTATTAGTTTGTTAAATGTTTGTTAACAATGTGTTTCGATAAAGGAGAAAAGCAGCAGATGATAGAGATAGGGAGATTCATTCCTAAATTTATATTTGTCCTTGTAATCATTGTTACCGTACATTTTGTTCACGAAAGATCAAATCGAGTTCGTTCTTCATCTATAATCTTCTTTGTGTCTTATGTATTACATTAGAGCATTCACAACTCGTTTCCTAAATTTATGTGAGTGGATTCCATATGTTATATGGTATGGTTATAAGTGATTATGAGTAAAAGATATGAAAAATTTAATGTTCAATCTGTATTTTCAGGAAACGATGTTTAAAACCCTATAATGTTTTTAATATATTTTAAGTGATTGTGAGTAGAGTAGAGAGAAAAAGTAATGATAAAGATATAAAAGGTATTATTTAATTGAAAAAAAAGAAAGAGTAGTGATTTTTAGTGTAATTGTGACATCCTGTAATTTTCTGTTACCATATTCCTTTAGTTCCGTTAGGTCTTGCATACACGTGTCTTGAGTACACACTAGTTGTTGTTGAACGTTGATGACTTAATAATAATTAACAATGATTAACAAATAATAATCTAACTCGTGGGTATATGATTCATGAATTTTAAATATTATTTGTGAGTTTAACTTGATAACGTGACAACGTGTAATATTTATCTCATGTGTTTTGTTGTCAGTTGAAAAATATGTAACTATGATTATTGATTAATAATGCTTGTGATTTGTAGTTGAATTATTTAAAAAGATTAAGTTTTATAAAATTTAAACAAGGAGGTTTTATTTGGTAATTATTCCAAAAGTTAATATTAATCAAAAATCAAACCCTAGCCCCCCTCCCCCAATCCCAAATCGCGGCTGAGCACCCCAACCATCCCTTTGCGATTTTGATCAAGAACAATAAGCAACCAAAGATTTTGATTGAGATTCAAGGGTTATAAGTTGTTTACAAGTGCTAATCACCATTTAAACACACCTAAAGGTAAGTATTTATCAAGTTTCTATGGTTTTTGATACTTGATGACAGTTCGACATTGATAAAGGAAAGTCAAAACTGATGATTGTTTGATGATGATATGTTGTTAGTTATGTTGTATGAATGTTGGGTTATGAGGATTATGCAAGAACTCCATGGTTTAATCATATAGTTCATACATTGTCTAAAGTAGAAACATTTCTTTATGGGAATTCATGTTTTGATGATTGGTGTATGTTAGATGGTTTGTTATGATTGCTATGAACTAGACTGGGGATGTTATTGATGAATTTAGGATTGAAGTTGATGAAAATATAGATTTTGGATATTACTTTCCCGAAAGGGAAACTTTATTTATATGAAACATGTGATTTTGTGATTTGATCATGATTAGGATGTTAGGAGCATGCTAGAGTGATCATGGATGATGTCTAACGTGTTAGATTATGATAATTGGGTCATTTCGTTAGTTGATGAATCGATAGGAAAATCTAGGTGTTCCTAGAAAATGTGTAAGTATGACATTATGTACAAGTTTATGAGTTGTGATGTAATATAATAATTAAACGTTATAAAGTTGGTTACTGGCTTGTACGAATTGCATTTGGGTATGTGATGATGGTTATCATATACGCATACGAATCTGAGGCCCCTACTTCATAGGATTGGCAGGGTTTAGGGTGTGTAGCCATGAGTGGCTTCACATGGCACGTTATGAGTGACTAAACCCAATGTGTAAACTGTAGAGGAACCTGATTATGAGCATGTTTAGTATGATGAATTGGTTTATGTGTTGTATAATAACCTAAGTTAGCATGCAGAGCATGATGAGACTTAAGAGTTGCAATATGGTTTATGTGAATAACTTGTATAGTAGTCTGTGATGGTATGATGATTTATAAATTATATACTTGCTCAAAAAGAATCTAACTTGACATGTCACCAACGGGTCAAACGGGTAAACTAGGTCAAAATGTTTTATTGTTTATTATATCACTTAGGTCAACCTGCGTATTGAGCACTTAGGGTCTATTAAGTCATTCTGGTCTAGCGTACTTACAAACTCATGTGTTTTAGGTAACCTTTGACGGGTTGTCTTTCCGTTCCTTCATAGCTTGCATTATTCTGTATTAAAGTACCAGGTGAGTTCATGCCCCACTTTTTTATAAACTCTCTTTTAGGGAAGATAGCATACTTGTTTACAAACGCATTATTATTGTAAGTTGTGTATAGTGTAACATATTGTGATATACGTTGGAAGCCCTCACACTTTCGGATCATTAATATTGGTAACTGGCGGGAAATTTTGGGTAGTACTACTTGGTCTGACAAGCCCCCACCCGTGCGACTCGAGGTTAAACGGGTGCAATATTATCCAAAACACAAACATCGTCACGACCTGGTAAGTCGTGATGGGAGGCAAGCAACGGAACACAATCAGCTTCGATCACTAAATCACTATGGTTATTACTTATGAATATAGACTAGTTATCTATTTCAATGTACTTCTTATGTTTTACAACTATTACTGATTATACTAGATGCAAACTCTTGAACTGACCATCCGTTAGGTTGACTCTTTTAGTATTTTATTCCCAAGTCATTAACTCCGGTTGCCAGTAGGAGCACATCACAAGTCCAGCATGCATTTTAAAGCTTCTTATTATGTTTTGACATTTGGTTTTTTCAATTTATGTGTTTACAAACAATGGGTTGGCACGTGTTTTACCTATGTTAGACTTTAAATGTTTTGGGTTTGACTTAATTACAAAACACTTCCGTGCGGTTTTAAAGTTTTAAACTCTGGTTTGTTTTTAAATGTTTCATATAGTGTTGTTCTGAGTAACTAATGACTTAGATCTTGTTATGTTCACACGCCTCGCAGTAAAACCACGCAAGTGGAATTTGAGGGTGTGATAGTAATTATATGGATAAGGATGGAGAATGAGTTATGAATACTCTTAACAGATGATCTGACAAACTTGCAAACCCCATCTATCAAAAACTTTATTACCCACAACCGGTTATGCGATGGATTTTCTAAAAATGAATCTCTTCACTAAGGGCTTTCATTGATGGAATTTTGATGTATTTATCCGTCAATGATTGCCCTGCTTCTCTTATTTTTATTTTATGCTCAAAATCAATAAAAAACTCCACCATTGATAACATACTTGGACATGATAACGAAACTTAGGCATTCACCTGTAAGTACGCTGCAAACGAACCGAACGAACACGAACAAAGCCTTGTTCGTGTTCGTTCCTTAAGAAATAAACTTGTTCATGAACTGTTCACAAACACTTACCGAACGAGGTTCTTTGTTCGTGTACGTTCAATAAGAAAATGAACATTTCATGAACTGTTCACGAACACTTACCGAAGGCAAATGAATACAAACAAAAACAAGCGAACACAAACACATGTTCATGAACTGTTTACGAACACAAAGAAGCTTATGAACATAAGCGAATACAAATGATTATATATTTATTTAGAATAAAATTTATATTTTTATTATAAACATTACACAAAATCAATTAAAAATAAATAAGTACTTATCATAAATATTAAAAAAATACTTGATATAAAAGTTATAAAAATAACTGACACAAAAATAAAAAATATAAACGAACATGTTAACGAACATAAACGAACAAATTATCGAACGTTCACAATCGGACATTAGCGAACATAAATGAATACATTATCGAACGTTCACGAATATAAATGAACAAACGCGGCTTGTGTTTATGTTTGTTCGTTTAACTAAACGAACAAATTTTTCTTATTCGTGTTCGTTTATTTACTAAACGAACGAATATAAACGAGCTTTCTGTCGTACGGTTCACGAACTGTTCGCTCAACATTCAGTTCGTTTGTAGCCCTATTTTATAATGGAACGCATTTTGGGAATATTCATTTTCTAGATGCAAATGTACATCTTGATTTCAACATTCCGTGTTATCTGATGAAAACCTTCTAGATATCCTTTTAAAAATGCTTCATCATCGTTAGAAATCTAATATATATACACGATCTTGTACTTTTGTGAAGTTTAATACACAAATGTACCCACAATGAAATGTTAAATCAGTCAGAATTTCATAGAAGTGTTGTAGTTTAATGGGTCGAGTAGTTTTAAATTTGGTATGGGTCTAATATCCAAACATGTCACGTTTATTGAACACAAATATTAGTTTTAGTTATTTTTTGTTTTTTTAATAGTGGTAACTTTGTAAAATAGTAACTAATTTTAAAAAGTGTTCCAATCAGGTAACTCAAGTTTTAAAAGTGTTTCAGGTCACTCAGTTTCTATAATTTATATAAATTAAAAGTCTTAACATGTTTTTTAGCATGTTATACTTTTTGTTTTAATTAGAAAATATTTTTTCTATCTTTTGATGCTGATATGGAACGTTAACGTAAATTTTAAATACTTTTTTTATTTTTTTCATAATTAACATGTTTTTTTCTTTTTAATATAATTTTATATATTGAAAATTTTAACACCCTCATCATTTACCACCGTTATTTTCTTAACATAAGAAAATTTAATTATGACTCGATTTGATCGTTTAGTGATCCAATTTGAGAAAAATATGCATGAGTGACTAAATTATAACACTTTTAAAACTTGATTCCTACTGTGTGACATTTTCCCTTTTAAATACAATAATAATGAGTATCTATCTATACTAATAAAAGAATATTTTTGTAGGCCATTAATTATAATTCTAGAGCCCCTAAATTTTATTTTTCCACTTCTGTCGTAATAAATATCACATTAACTACAAATGATATTATTTAATTCTTTTCATACTACAAATATTTTTTATTAAATAAAACAAGATCTTTCTACAAATGTAATTTGTAAATAAATAATTTTTTATAAAATATGAATTTTTTTCAAAAAAAATATCAAACTTCTAAAAATCATAATATACATTAAAACCTGTGACTTCTAATAAATAAAATTCTTATGAAATAAAATTAATTAAATTTCAAAGTTAATAAAGAAATTATTAAAAATGATGCTTTTTAAAAAAAAGTTTGTTTTGAAACAATTTGTTAAAAAAATAACTTTTTGAGAAAAACAAAAAAAATTAAACAAAAGCTTAAAAAAATGATATCATCCTTTTATCACTCGTACGTAATGTCAAAAGATCATTTTGTATTCATTAATTTTTATTAATAAGTATTTAATATTTTATTTATTCAAATCGTGTAATACACAGTATACTTTTTTTTTTGAACGGCAAGCAAAGCAATTGAATTAAACAGCTAACAATTGTTAGCAAAGATACAAAAGAAAGAATTACAGCAGGAGAAAAGCAAACCAAATAGTAGACATTATTGTACGTCAAAATTACACCATTGATCCTATATTAAAGACTTCATATGTGACCTATTTTTTACCCAAAGAAACCCCATTACTTTGATTTCTTCAATTAGGTTGCTGGTAGAGATCTGCTTTTAGTTGAAGATAAGTTCATTCCAAGCTTTCCAAATACTCCACATAGCGGATAGAACAATTGAATGAATAGTCTTCTTTCTTGACTTGGAACCACGAGAATACTTATGAAGGAATATGGCATCTTTAACAGCGAAGATGATCAGGTTAGGGATATCGCACCAATGGGAAAGGTAATCCCAGCAAGATTGGATAAAACCACAACCGATGAAGAGATGGTCTGAAGTCTTGGGACATTCTCCGTAAAAACTGCACGTAGAGGATACCATAATTACCTTTTTAGCCACCGGGGAGACTCTAGTCGAAAGGTGATCCAGGTTTGCGTGCCAAGCCAGGAAATTTACTTTGAGCGGGACCAAACTATTCCATGGAAATACTACATCTGGTTTAGAGCTAATCCTTAATTGAATTTGTCTTTTTATTTCCTTGACATAGAATGGTTCAAGGCTATTAAGAGCCCACTATTAAGAGCCCATGATCATCTATCAACTGATAATGAGAGGGAGATTGAACCAAGTAAGGATGACAATTGGTTAAGTTTAGATATTTCCAACCATGAAGAGGGGGTTCTTTTCCAAGTCACTAGGGGAGTGCCATGCATTAAGTACTTGAATTCTATTAGCTTTTGAACAAAGCTTTAAGGATTCAATGGAGAACAAAGCAGGGAACTTTAAGTACAAAGGCTCCTCATCTATCCAAAAATGAATCCAAAATAAGATTCAAGAGTCGCGACCAGGGACACCCTTGATTGACAAAGCAAGGTTGATGCCAAATTGAGAGAAATCATTAGAAATTTTTATTATTTGTTTCCAAGGCCCCGGGACAGTTAACTTGACTAAGAAAGGAGTCCAATATCTCAAATTATGGTGAATGGACCAAATAACTTTTCTCCACAACCCATTTTTTCTACTTTAAATCTCCACCACCATTTAGAGAGCATCGATATATTAGATTCTCTTATCGAACCAATGCCAATGCCACCATACCCTTTTGGTTTAGTAAGTTGATTCCAAGCCACCCAATTTACCTTTGGTTTTTCAGATGAGCCTCCACAAAAGAAAAACCTTCTCATTTGCTCCAATTTGACAAGAACTTGAGATGGAGCTTTATACAAAGAGAAATAGTATGTGGGTAGAGAGTTTAGGACCAATTTAATCGAAGTTAACCTACCCCCATATGACAAATTATTTGCTTTCCAAATTGAGAGGCGTTTTTGAAAAATCTCGAGGATTGGGTTCCAATTTCTTGTTAAATTATTATTAGCCCCTACTAACATTCCTAAATATTTGAATGGGAATGAACCCCTTTTACAATAGAGGATTGAGGCCATATCTTGAGATTCTTGGCCATGCACGTGAACACCAAAAAAATTCTCAGTTGGAGCAGAAGTGGACGAACAACACCTCCTTTCCTTGCATTAGCGCCAAAACATGCTTTTGGAGAGATTAATTTTAAGACCTCAGGCCATGAAGAAACATCTGAGAATTCTCTGGAAATTAATTGCATTATACTCCAACCAATCGCCAATGAATATACATCGTCGGCGAAGAGGAAGTGAGATAGAGTTGGCCCATGAGAGATGCGGATCCCATTATATATTCCCAATGAGCAGGCTTACTTAATAACACCCGAGAGAGCCTCCATTGCAATGATGAATAAGAACGGGGATAACACGTCCCTTTGACGAAGTCCTTGACGACAAGTGAATTCTTGGGTCGGCGACCCATTAGCTAGAACTGAAGCTTGACTAGATGAAAGAAAAGCCATCACCCATTTATGCCATTTGAAAGGAAATCCCATTTGATCCATAATACAATACAAAAAGTTCCAATTCAGTGAGTCGAATGCTTTCTCAATAACGACTTTAAATAACATTCCTTTCCTTTTTGATTTTTTTTCAGCGAAGATACAAGTTCATTAATAATTAGAGGCCCATCTAGTATGCTCCGGTTAGATAAAAAAGCAGATTGCTCTTTCGAAATTGTCACATCCCGGTGGAAGCGTGAAGCGTTTTGGGTGTGACTTGTTTGTTCAGAATGCATTGATTATAAAAAGTTAAGATTTAATTATACACATCAACACATATCATCACATAACATACTTCATTAATATAGGTTAGGATTACATCATATATATAAGTAGTCAAAATTTGATATAATCCTATTACAACATATTATTTAACTATAACATCTTCAAAGACGATGGAAATGAGCATCCACCGCTACACCGAAATCGTAGATGTTGACAGTTAGATTCACACAAACTCTTCCTACAATTTCTCCCCAGCCATTTGTAAGGCCTCGTTCCCGGGCACCTCACAGTTGGTCATTCACAGCATAAAACATACATATTATAAAGTTAAGCAGCGAAATTATTTTAACAAAAACCATCCATTCATTTTAAACCCTGTTGTTAAGCAATACATTTTAGTTCATAAGTCACAAAATGATTAGTTGAATGAATTACAAAACAACAGTATCGTCAAAACATAAATG
>BJCN01323023.1:0-11003 GCA_018326445.1 Flaveria brownii
AGACCTATTTATACACTACAATATTGATTTTGAACCATCAATAGTGGAAGAGTTGTAAACCACTACTCAACAATGTTTACCACTACTAAATTAGTGGCTTCAACCACTCAACAATGTTTGCCACTACTAAGTTTAGTGGCTTCAACCACTCAACAATTACCATAAGAAACAATACCAAAAATCATATTTAATTGAAATATATGATTGTTAATGTGTTTACTTTAAATTGATAGTTATATCCATGAATTATGTATAGATTTATTAGTTTTCTTTGAAGGTGCCATATTTAAATAATAACCCTTTCGAATAGAAATTCAGAATGCACTTTCCTATGAAAGGTGTATGTTGAAAAGTAATTACTTAATCCATGTGTATTTAACTAAGATTAAATTATGGATCGTTCATATAATAAGTCAAAAGTTAAATTACCTTGTATTTGATACTTCTGACCATGTTGCATAGTGCGGTTACACTGCATAATAATTAAATTATGGTGTCTTCTAATCTTTTCACTTTAATATATATTTAAATATCTTTAAGGTGTTATGGCTGTTGCAGTTTGTTAATAAAGAGATGTTTAACATGTTAATTAAAGGATACAACTAATGATTTAATAAGTTATGTTGTTGTAGTTTGTTGTACAAACTGCAAATCTAAAGATTTAGTTGCTAAATTATTATTGCTAAATTGTTGTTGTACAAGCAAAGAACAGCTTGACAAGGTGTTGCTTGCAGGTATTGATAAAAGGTTAAAAAATAGGAGCCTACAAGTAGGTATAGAAGGTTATAAGAGACTAATTGTAAAGTTGAATTTGTTACAAAATAGTTGTTGAAATATGCATGACACATTGAATTACGGTGGTCGAACCATGTAGTTGTACGTGGATTTTTATTTTTAAATTACTATATTTATGATTGAGATTTTTTTATTTGTATGCTTGGATTTTTCTTTTCAAAATTATTATGTTTATGATTGATATTTTATTATTTTTGTGTTTGTTAATATTAATTGTGATTTGTAAGTCTTACAGTGTAGATAGACCACATCAATACTATGAAAAAGAAATTAACAAAAGTATTATACAAGAGAGGATTGATGAACTAACTATAAAAAATAGCGCGTCATAAATTATCATCACAGCCGCATCGCGCGGATTTCTTACTAGTCATTTAATACATGAAACAACACTTTTCTTCATTACTTATAATTTTTCAAGTTTGCAAAACATCCTTGACCTTTGTACGACTTTATATTTCTATACTTACAATGGCATCGAAAACCCGAAAAAGGTAAAGTGATACTTTATTTAGAATTTAGTAAAAAGTACAAACCACATCAAAAGCATAATCGAGTTATGAAAGCAAAAATAAAACGCGTTAAACAGGAAAAAAATTATAATAATAATTGTTGAATTTGTGTTTCAAATGTGTTCATCCGAATTAAAAACCTACCTTGTGCCCTCTTGTGGCGCTAAATGCACGTAAATTGATGCGCTTTTGAGGCTTGAAATTGTGCTTGTGTGCACAAGCCAACGAATAAGAAGCTGTTAAGAAATAACATTCAATATCGTATGCGTCAAATGACAAACCTAGTAAATTCTACCAAGATATCACTAAAAATTTTATTTATAAAACGAGCTTATTAGCTTCTTTGTTACTTTCATTTGATTTTATATCCTCTCCTTTGTCTCTCTCAACATATTTCACCCTCTAATATTAACTAACCTTTTCAATCTCACACGTTTGCCGATTGCTTCTAGCCTTACCTCATCAAATTGATATGTGTTCGAGACGACCAAGTAAGAAATAAGTACTTTTATTTAAAATAAATAAATAAATAAATTGAGGGTGTGTCCGGTCGTCGCTAAAAGAAAAACATTAGGATATGCATCACTGTACACACGAGTGACGCTACATACTTGGCCATTCGTTTGATGTACACTGATGTACACGTTAAAAAAAATCAATGGTCTCATATTTGCAGAAACTCATATATACCAAAATACAAGTACACAACCATCATCCGTTAAAGCAACAAATATAAGTTTATAATCAATAAATATAAACAATTTTGGAGTATTTGTTCATTATTGACTCATCAGCCTTCTTCTCCAAACTCCCTTGTAAATCTGTCATGCACTTCAAGATCTGATTTGCTTACAGTAGGCTTCTGTCTTGCCAACACTTTATCAAAATCTGTTCTTGATATCGGCGGTGGAATGATCTAAAACACAATATCCATTTTCGAAATTCATCAAGGTTGGAACAGTTTCCGCTGCTTATGTTTATTTAGTTTCCAAAATTATGTTCATACCTTTGACGCTTCCCCTTGGGTTGCTAGATCCTGCATAGTGATCTCAATGGCACCTGGCTGGCGGGGTCCACATGGCATCCAAGTGTCGTCGGATCTTTTTATGAAGAACATTGCATCTTGTGTTTTGCGTACAGGTTCAAACAGAACCTCATTTACCTACAAATGGGTCTATTTGGGTTATGTTTTATCTCATATAGATCAGATAATTAAGCTAAAGACTAACTAAAAATAAATTTGATCAATGCGTCAAAGTGAAACAGGTTGAAACTCATCCATAGTGTATTCGGATGTATACAAATTAAAACATATCTTAGTGTTTTATTAATAAAGGTTTGAGTTTCTGTAATAACATGGTTAATGTATCGCATTTATCACATTAATTGCCTATAGAATTGGAGTTTGGATTGAACTTACACAAACAGCAATATCTGAACCAGAAAATCCTTCAGTTTTATATGCCAATTGCTCAAAATCATGCTCAGTTAGACTGTGAGGCGTATCTCCAAGATGTACCTACTCAATAAATTTAGTTAAATGTAGGATTAGTGAAGAATAAAGTCACACTTATTCTAGTAACTTTATAACAAAAACAACAATAAGCTGATATAAAAACATATATATTGTCCAGGTGTCTCCTAAAATTAGAGGTGGTGATTTCCACCCGAATACATAAAAAATGATAAAGTGGGTTACATTTTACGTCCAAAAAGTCAAAAGATTAAAAGAAAAGAACTTAACTAAAAATATAACAGGGTCAAACGGGTTGAACATAAACCAAAAGTGTGTGTTCAGATGCTAACAACCTTACTATATGGCTATAATATTGAAAAAGTGGTTATTACTTTAATACTCCATATGTCACAAACTAATTGTCTACATTTCTATTTTAAGGTTTTTTTAAGATAATTGTCAACTTTTAAAAAACGGATAATCAAAAGTTACTATTTTTTTTCATTTTAACCTTAATTGCCCTTATCATGAGATTTTTCAAGTTTCCCAATGCATTAAGCGTAACATGGTCATTTTGCTAATAATAATTTGTATCAACTTTGATCTTACATAGTGTTTTCTTAAATATGTGGACAATATGTTAGCGAAAAGGGAGTAGTATAGTTTCATAATCATATTTTGTACACTAGCTATCTATAAAATGCAAAATTTTGAAGAAACAAATGTTGTTAGGTCAACCCAACCCACCCCAACATGATTTGACCCGTACCAAAAAGTTACCAATTTACCTCACCGTCTATTTTGCCACGTTTACTTAACACCAAGTATATTCTACATTCAATTGTATGCTCAAAAGGAGGGCGGGCCTTGGCGCAGCGGTTGAAGCTGTTCCTAAGAGACCAAAGGTCTCAGGTTCGATCCGTGGAAACGGCCTCCCCACAAAGTGGGGGGGAAAGACCGCGTACATCTTCCCTTAAATGGGACGGACCCTCCCTGGACCCTGCGAACGCGGGAGCTCTTTGCAGCACCAGGTACGCCCTTTTTTAATTGTATGCTCAAAAGAAGCATCTAATTAATGAGATCGAAAGATTCAAATGTCACCTTAAACATGTGTTGTCTTGCCTTAAGATCTGGTAGGGCGTACCTGGTGCTGCAAAGAGCTCCCGCGTTTTCGCAGGGTCCAGGGAGGGTCCGTCCCATTTAAGGGAAGATGTACGCGGTCTTTCCCCCACATTTTTGTGGGGAGGCCGTTTCCACGGATCGAACCTGAGACCTTCGGTCCCTTAGGAACAGCTTTTACCACTGCGCCAAGGCCCGCCTTAAGATCTGGTAGAGGAATATAAATCCGTTTGTCAAATCTTCGCCTTATGGCCTGTAATTCACTTTGTGTTAGCAGGCGAAAAAATTTCAAGAAAAAAAAAATTAATGTCCAAAAATGTGACCTGATCTAATGAGTACGGTGTGTTTGTGGCTGCAAGAACGAGAACTTTCTTATCATCATTTCCGACACCCTGAAACAAATACAAATAATATTTTAGGCCTATTTCATAATTCTTGACTAGGCAACTATTGCATTAAAATAGAGATGGTAACTTTGCGATCATATTTCAACACCTATGCTAATTATTTATTAGAAAACTTACAATGTTTGTACAAAAGGTGTTTGGGTTAACCCCACCTGACCCGTGACATGTTTTAACCCCTATCCAAATTTACACCCCTATTTTCTTACACTCTTGGATGTATTATTTAAGCCGCTCATTTTCCCACCTCTAGCGTTAACTAAACACAAAATTTGGTCAAATGGTTTGAAAGTTTCACAAGACGTTAAATATGAATAAAATCTCATAAATAATGAAGTAATATGAATTTTTGTGATCATATTTGACACGTACACTAATTATTTATAAAAGATTAAACTTTTTGGACAAAAAGAGTCTTAGGTCAACTCACCCATTTTGCCACCTTAGCTTTATTCTAACCAAAAAATACCTGCATTTGGACAAGAAGCTCGGTTTTGATACGACGAGATGCTTCACTCTCATTGCCTTCACCACGTTGACCAACCAACGAGTCAATTTCATCAATGAAAATAATGGAAGGTGCACTTTCTCGAGCCATTTGGAATAAATTTGAAACTAATTTTTCACTTTCTCCCATCCATTTTGAAACCAAATCTGAAGATGAAATGCTGCATAAACACAAATTCATTACATTTTAATAGATACTTCACATGAAAATGTTTGATACAGCTACATGCAAAGTATATTAAATGATTATAACATCCCAAGGAAGTGTCCTGATTTTCATTTTGTAAAGTAATTATTGCAGCAACTTGAATGGTAAAATTTTGAGCTACTTTAATCAATTAATCAGATGATTAAAACCAGGGTTAGGTAGATAATTCTACATTTATCACAATAATCAGTTTTCTTTCTGATTCTTCAAATATGATAGTGTAAACGGGTTGACTGCACCAAAATGTAACACACTTTTCCCATTTTGTCATTGTATATGTATAGATCATAGTTTACGTTTTTCTATTGCATGTAACATACTAACATTTTGATGCAATCGTATGTAAAGTATTTACATCAGTGAGCAAAAAGAATGGAAGTTTGTTGTATATAAAGAGGAGTAAGTATGTTACATTTTGGTCCAATTAATCATATAACCCTTAACAAACAAAACAAGTCCAAGCACCCTTAAATAAGTCATGGACTATCTAGTTTCAGAGATATGATTTGATGGATGTTTTGTATGAAGCGCATGAACAATACAAATCCCCATTTTACGCATCCAAGTTGGACTTTAAATGGCAGTACACCTCTATAAAGAACAAAAAAGGTATCCTAAACAACCAAACAAAATCATTAAAAGACTCGTTCAAGTGAACAAACGAAATATATTAATAAAAAATTATAATAATTAGTCCTCAGATTAGTCACCCAACCATTAAGTGTAAAAAAATACCTGAAGAAAGTCGAGTCTGCTTCAGTTGCCACAGCTTTAGCCAGATAGGATTTTCCAGTTCCGGGCGGTCCATAAAGTAAAAAGGCTCTCCATGGCCTTCTCTTCCCTAGTTATTGATAAAACATCAAAATCAAATTTGTGTTTCAAGAATGAAATCAACTTATGTAAGATACCAGATATAAGAACAAATATTAAAGCTACCCTTAACCAAGTGAAAAAATAGCATAAGTTTGATTATTAACAAAATAGGAGAAGCTTGAAGAACAAAAGCAACAAAGATGATATCTTATAGTGATGACAACGACAAACATACAATATATAAATTACTCCATCGTCCCATTAAAAATTGTGACGTTTAATGTTTGATTATTAGTCTAATTTTAAAACTATATTAAATATGGGAATCTTGTGAAACAAAAGCAACAACATAGATATCTTGTAGTGAGAATATATGCTCAAGCTAAATAGAGATTTTCTCCACACAAATGAAGCATACAACTACTTCTGTCCCATGATAATTGCAATCTTGATAGCATACAGAGTTATGAAAAATGTCTAATTAATTGTGTAACGTCTAAAACGACCTTTAATAATGACATAATAGAATATTTTAGTAAACTAAACCAAATACTGCAACTTTGATGGAAAGTTATGCAACATGTTTGATTATCAATCACTAGTCTGTTGATGAACTCCATAGTACATTGGCTTGCATATTTAGTGATCAACAAATATAATGAACTTATATCAATAAAGCATGAAATCATACAATCATAAAGCAAACTAACCAACAAAAAACTGCGGGAATTTCACCGGTAGTATCACAGCTTCCTGCAACGCCTGCTTTGCACTCTGAAGACCCGCGACATCATTCCACTTAACATTCGGTTTCTCTCTAATAATCGCAGAATTAAGCCCTGATCTAAGCTTAGTCTGCTCAGCATCTTCACCACCATCACCATCACCATTCTTTTTATTAGATTTCGGTCTCGTCGCAACCCCCGTATCCCCACCATTGGATGAGGGTTTATTCCCCCCTCCATCCTCAAGAACAGCCCTAATCTCCTCAGCCCTCCTCAAATAATCAGTAAACTTTTGGGTAATTGCTTCTTTAAGCTTTGGATTCTTCTCATACTTCAAATGGGTCTTAAAGTATTCTAATGCATTCATGTAAAGTGTAAAAGCCTTTGCATAATTACCAGCTGTATCTTCTTCAACAGCTTGCTTTACATACACAATTGCTTGTTCCTTAAAATTGCTATACATCTTCTATTTACAAATCAAACGACAATTACATATGAAACCCAAATCACAATCAACAAAACCTATCAAGATTTAATGGGTATGACTATATGAACCTAAAGATTCAATCTTTGATGAATCAGATGATCAAGAAAGCTCAATTCTTGATGGATCTAAATGGGAGTAACGCGATACTTACTTGAAATTCTTCTATTGATCTAAGAAAGAATGTGAAATTGAGAATTAGAATCAAAGATCTGTTGGTCAACGGAGGGTTGGATCTTGCGAAGGAAGTTATCTGTGTGAGATGTGTACAGTTATTGTTCGCGGGTTTTGATTTGGGGATTTTGATTGTGAAAGATAATGTGTGATTTGGGATGTTTCCATGTAATTGTGTTATTTGCCTATAATCAAATGGGGTGATTGGATCTGCTTTTTAAAAATATTTATTGGCTTTGGAGATGTGAAAAGACAATAATACCCTCTAAAAGTCTTAATAATATGATTTATAAAGACTTTTAGAGGGGTATTTTTGTCTTTTCACCCCTCCAAAAAGCCAATAAGTGCTTTTAAAAGACACATCCAAACACCCACAAAGATTCAAAGGAAAATGATGTTTTATTATTGGGAAAATGTGAACGGTTTAACCAACGCGTGAAGTAGGCATTGGGTTCGGGTGGTAAACACATTTGCGTGTTAATAACTTAGTTAAGAACATGTCTACGCGTGTTTTGTTTGTGCCACTTTGTATAGCATTCAACTGTTTCTAATGATATAATGACTACAAACAAACTTAAAATTAAATGATAACTCTGATAATTATCAAATTCTATTAGTAAAAATATGTATATGAACAAATATAAATTAAGGCTTAAACTATTCATCTATTGACGTCAAAATTATTATTATTATCAAATTATAAACTATTACATTTGAAATTAAGGTTAACAAGAACAACAATAATTTAAACACAGAGTACATAGTTTGATGCTAGGAAACAAAAACAAGTACTTGATGCAGGGGGACAAAAAGCACGTCTCACCGATCACTTATTTTTTCTAGTGAACATACATTCATTCTATACTGCTCTCTTCCATATGCAAGTTTTCTACCTGTCACTAGTGCTTTTAAAGCCATCTTTGTTTTTCGAAACCTAGGTGGTGTGGTGGTTAATGGTGTTTAACGTGAACTTGGGGATTTTGAGGGTGGTTACCGCCTCTATCAGCTGCCTATATAACTCTTACATTTACCATTGATGTCATCGTCACCATGATCAGACATCAGTTGCTTCTTTCTTTTCGCCCTTCCTTACACCTCTGTCGTTTTTCTATTCTGATAACATTTCCATTGCCAAAGGTGTAGAATAAAGTATATATCTTCTTCTATTCACATTTATTTTACTACGGAGTGTAGATGTATATCTTTCTACGGTGTAAAAAAAATAAGAAGAAAAGCGAAATATGTTCAAAAATAAGTATAATATTAAAATAATGATAGCTTTGAGCATTGTAACTTGTGTTGTTTCTAAGGGTTGTAATAATTAAAACAAATCTTTATATTTTTTATATCTATACTTAAAAAATAAACGTGTGTCTAAAAGACCTAATGCACATGCGTAAATAACTAAAAAATTTTGATACATTTAAATCATTCAAACATTGAGTTCCGGTGATATTTGGTGTGCAGTGTGATGAACTATTGTCCACATGGGTGTCAGATACGTGATTGGATGATGGGGCACAATAAGAATTGCATGCTGGTGGTGAGATTGACAGACATTAACGTCAGCCGGAGGTAAAAGATAAGGTTAAAATAAGTCAAAAGTCAAAACTTAAAAAGTTGTATGAAGCGCAGTTATGGAATTTGGCACTCCATCAACTTTATGTTTTCAAACAAGCCGAGCCAGGGTGGGCTTGGGCTTAGTTCGTTTAAAATAAAGTTGCCTCTTTTATCTTAACGGGTCTAAAATGTGAGCTTGGGCTCACTCGTTTATATATGACCCAAGCCAAGCCAACTCGAGAGTTAACATGTTTAATCTTTTTTGATTTTTTTTATTTGTTATATATATTCACATATAAAAAAACAAAATATAATACTTTTATATTCTATTATCTTAACTTATTGAAAAAATGTTATGAGATTATTATTTTATGAACTATGATTATAATTAGGTTTTTATTAAAAAATATCATATTTACCATATCTCTATGATTTATTTAAATAATATAACAAAAATTTGGTTTGTAGTTTATAAAAACTATAATTTAGCTTTAAATTTAAACGAGTTAACGGGCAAGCTCATGAGTAAGCTGAAGAGCCATCTAACCAAGGCCGGCCCAACTAAAGCTCAAGTGAAACAAAAGCCCTCCTAAAAATTAGGCCCCCATTTTCATAATTTATATGTACATATGTATGCATATATTTGGGTTTGTCTTAGATATTATATGAGCTTGTTCTTGTGAGAACATGAGATTTCAAGCCAAAAGAATAGAGAAGCAGGAATTTGTGTTACTTGGAGAACTAAAAGGCATATGAAAACACCAGTGATCAAACGAACAGGAAGTGACAAACGAATTCAACTACTCATCTTATTTTATTGATTTCTTATGATCTGACGACTAGTCTAATTTCGATTTTGGAGTGTCATAGGAATAGTGATCTAATCTTATTTCTATTTTGGAGCCTCGGAGGAAGGAGGTATCCAACTCAGGCCATTAGGCGGTGCCAATGAGGTACAGCGAGCAGAGAGTTGTTGTCCGGAATCCCGGTACAGTGGTGGCGTGATGTGGCGGAGAGTTGTTCTTCACAAATTCTACTATGTGGGTGTTTGGGAAACTTAATTTTTAATCAACTTTTGATTTATTAACTTTTGAAAAGTTAATAACTCAATAAATATGTTTGGGAAATATAGATAAAAAAGTTAATAAGTTGATTTTGAAAAGTTAGTAGGAGTTACTTTTAACTTTTTTTCAAAAATAACTTTTAAAGAAAATAAATAATTCCAAACACCCCCTTGAAATTCCACCAAGTCACTTAAGGCTTTTGCTTCTCTAATCTCTTTAAGGTTTGTTTGTGTTTGATTTTATAATCTTTATTTTTGTCTATCTTGTTTTAATCTTAGTTTTTATGGTTAACTTATTGATTTAGGAATTAGGTTGTAATATTGATTTTGTCTTTCTTTAAGTTTTCTATAGTTTTTTCAATATTAATTTAGGACCATACTTAAATAGTTATGTTCTTAATATTTGACACAATGAACTTTCAACTGCAATTGTTCAACAGTTTGATCGGATCTTTCAAATGGCAGAATGCTAAATAAATTATCTAGTTATGATATAGAATTCAGAAGTTGAGAACTTCTTGAGCATCAACTCATTTATTTTTTTAGTATACTATTTAGATTTATATTCTTTTATTTACTAGTATACTGTTTCATACTTGTTTGATTATTCTGAATTGATTATCCACATTTGTTTTAGACTTACCTGAGTGATAAAGCTTATAAATAGTACAATATAAATGTTAAACTAAAATCAAAAAATGTGAATGTGGTATGTCTAAAAAGAAAAAAATTTAAACAAGAAGGCACCCAAATTTTAGTTTGTTTGGGCCCAAAAGAATTAAAGAGTTTGGATTTGTTTTTTATTAGGTCAATATAATAACACTGTGTCGCATACTTATTATTATTATTATATATGCTTTCATATATATTTTATTTTATACAGTTTCGGTCAAATATAATATATTTTTTTAAATTCAATTTGGTGTTCCCTAACGTTTATTGTCGCAACAATGTAATTACCGTTGTGACATTTTTACACACGTTTTGATATAAATTTTATCCAAACCGAACATGTAGGATGTAAGTACTGTAACATATTAGCTGGTTTAGTTTTAGGTACTCGTGTTTTTCTATAAATGCTCACTCTTTTTTAGAATTGTTTTAATGAATAAAATCTTCCTAATATAATAAAAGGGTAACTAAGGGTAACACATGTTACCACAACATTCATTCTCATCAAATT
>BJCN01323041.1:6372-17613 GCA_018326445.1 Flaveria brownii
AGTTTAGTTTTTAAATTTTAAAAATTGCAAATTTAGCCAAACATTTACGAGACCCCAGTGTTAATTGTTAAGCTAGCTTTTAACAATATAAGGACTAATCTTGATATGATGAAACCAAAAATACTATTTATGTATTTTTATCTTAATTTAAAAATAAAAATAAAATAATAAGTTCATGGCCGGATTTAAGAAACGATTCCCTCCCGCATTATCTCCGGCTTAATTCCCTTAAAAAACGGGTTGATGTACAAACTCATTCTGACAAACATTCTACAAACACAATCAACAAAGAATGAAATATTTGCTAAAGATCTTAAAATTATTTAGCACAAGAACATATGTACAACTCTAAACTAAGACGAGTAAACAAATTGTACACCATAGAAACATTCTGACCTTCAACGAGAAGCTGATGAAATAAACTACAAACTATGACATAAACCTATAATCTCCATAATCATTAAAGATCAAAAAAACATGAACAATGACTTGGTGATATGGAGAGAAAGATAAAATCATAAATTAGAATTATTATGTAGTATATGAATGGACTAAGTATATATAATAATCTCTTAACAATTTCTGATATATAACCTCTCAAAAACCTCCCACTCAACCACCAACATGGGCATACGGGTCAGCAGTCCAACCGAAAATGAAGTTGAGTTGCTGTAGTGACCAACCCGATATTAAGGAAACTACCAAAGAATAATATGAAATATTCTCTCAATTAGCTCTCCATAATCTTAGCTTGTATTTTTAGCAATTGTAATTATTATAGGCATAGGTTATGGTCAAAGATCAATCCCTTTGATTGCTCCTCGTGATTGCTGTCAATGTTGCATATATATATGTTGTCATCCTTGTGTTAAAATATATAAAAAAGAATATATTATCATCTTCTTTTCTAAATGGTATCAGAGCTCGTGTAAAGCTCTTCCTTTTTCCCACCATCAAACATTCTCATCTTCCATTTTTTCAAGCTTACAAACCTATCATGGCAGATACCAATGAGCAACCACTCACTGTCAATAAAACCACAAATGATGACCTTACTATGGTTACTTTCCCCACCTCCCTTAAGTTACACTCCACCAATTATCTTGGTTGGAAAACCCAAATCGAGGCTCTCCTTCATGGACTCGATCTTCACAAATTTATAGATGGTACGCACCCTTCCCCCATTCCAGACACTGCTAAAGATGGTTCGGTTACCCCACACAAAGACTACTCAAAATGGTTCCGGCAAGATCGTCTATTGTTCGGTGCTCTTGTCGGTACCTTATATCCTGAAATAATAACCGTTGTCCAAAATGCTAAAACGTCCTTTGAAGCATGGAAGATCTTGGCAGCTACTTATGCCTCGCCTTCACGAGGCCACATCAAGCAACTCCAATATCGCTTAAAGCAAAGTTCCAAAACACCGACTCAATCTGTAAGTGATTACCTACAAACTGTGAAGACCATCGTTGATGAGCTCTCCATACTCGGCAAGAACATTGATCAAGAGGATGTAACAGACATCATTCTTAATGGGTTGGATCAAGAAACCTACAAACCCACAATTGATGTTGTTCATGCACGTGATTCTCCCATCACTTTCAATGAGTTACATGAAAAACTTATAAATCAAGAACTTGCTTTAGCTCAAATGAATGTCAATAAACCAGGAATACACCAACCCGCAACCGTATTTGTTGCACACAGCAGGGCTAATAACAGGCCATGGAATGGTCGACAACATAACCCTAGCACTTATAAACAACCGAACCCTCCTTTGCTACCAACCCCGCCAGCAACCGCTCATCTCGGCGCACCACCAAACCAATATCCGAACAGTGGAAATAAGCCATTTCTTGGGCGTTGTCAATGGTGTCAAAATAAGGGACACACTGTTGCTAATTGTACCTCCTTTAAAAAAATGTTTCCTAATGCTATTGTTCCATCACTTAATCGTCATATGCAGGGAAAAAGCAACCCCCAAGTCAACATGATAGGAATTCAAGGCAATTCTTCAACTTGGTTATTTGACAGTGGAGCTTCACATCACGTGACGAATGACTTAAACGCTCTCTCCCTTCATGCACCTTATGATGGCACCGAAGAGCTCGTAATCGGTGATGGTTCGTCACTTGCTATTACTCATATTGGCTTGATTATAATTCACACTAAATCCACTCCACTTATTTTAAAACAAGTCCTTTGTGTTCCGTCTCTTTCTCGGAACGTTATATCTATTTCTCGTCTTTGCTATGATAATAAATTTCTAATCGAATTTTTTGATTCTGCTTTTGTTATCAAGGATCGAATTTCCAAACTCCCTCTTCTTAGAGGAATGGCAAGCAAAGGCATTTATGAACTCCGGTCATCATGGTCTCCTTCACTGTTCTCTATGCAAAAGATCAACTCCAAGCACTGGCATCATAGATTGGGCCATCCCAACAATAAAACTTTAAAAGTTTTATCTTCTTTTATTTCATGTATTTCACATTCAAATAATAATTGCAACTCTTGTCAAATAAACAAGAGTCATAAGTTACCTTTCTATCAATCTACATTATCTTCTCATGCCCCCCTACAATTGATTTTTTATGATGTATGGTCATCACCCGTTTCTTTTTTTGACGGATACAAATATTATATAATATTTGTTGATCACTATACAAAATACACATGGCTTTACCCACATAAAAATAAATCCGACTCTCTCTCCACTTTCATTCGTTTTCAAAACATAGTTGAAAATTATTTTCAAACAACCATCAAACAATTTTTTTTCTGACAATGGCGGAGAATATATAAAACTTTCATCACATCTACAATCACGAGGCATCTCACACCTCACCTCTCCACCTCATACACCCGAACACAATGGCTATGCCGAGCGTCGACATAGACACATTGTGGAAACCGGTTTATCTCTTCTTACACATGCCAAGATGCCCACACATTATTGGCCCCTTGCATTCACAACCGCCGCTTATCTCATAAACCGTCTCCCTACACCCACTCTCCGAAACACCTCTCCATACCATCGGCTATTTAATACACACCCAAACTATGACAAACTACGAAGCTTTGGGTGTCTTTGTTACCCTTGGCTACGTCCCTACTCCCCACATAAACTTCACCCTCGTTCTAAACCATGCATTTTTGTAGGCTATTCTCCTTCCCAAAGTGCTTACCATACACTCGAACCACTTACTAATAAAATATACACCTCTCGACATGTAACTTTCGTTGAAAATGATTTTCCTTTTGAAACTCTCACTAAACAAGCCACCTCTTCACCCACCAACCTAACTACATGGCTGCCCTTTTATTCTAATACCACTTCCCCACCTCTTGTCTGCAAATCACCCAACATGCCTAATACTACACTTTCCGCATCCCAACAAAAGCTCACAAACTCAACAACCTCCACCAATACACTACCAAATTCTACTCAAATTCACACTCCTATCTCCAGCAACCACGAATCCACTTCACCCACCATCACAAATGAATCAACAAATTCAACATCCCAGCCTCAAACAAATCCACCGCCACCTTTATCAAACTCCGATCTTCCTACCCGGATACGCAAACCCAATCCTAAGTATCACAACCCTAACTTTCAACTATATATAGCCACTAATGGCACTCTTACTGAGCCATCCACAATAACTCAAGCCCTAAAACATCGAACTTGGCGACACGCCATGACCGAAGAGTTCAACGCTCTTGAGAATAATCAAACTTGGACTCATGTTCCGTCCGATTCAGCCCCGAATCTTATTGGAAGCAAGTGGGTATTTCGCACAAAATACAAACCCGATGGATCATTCGACCGCCTCAAGGCACGTCTTGTTGCCAAAGGTTTTAACCAACGACCGGGCATCGATTATGCGGAAACTTTTAGCCCCGTCGTGAAACCCGCCACTCTTCGACTCATACTCTCTCTTGCCGTATCACAAAGTTGGAAACTTCGCCAACTTGACATCAACAACGCCTTTCTTCAAGGTACCTTAACCGAGGACGTATACATGGCCCAACCACCCGGCTTCGTAAATCCATCTCTCCCATCTCATGTTTGCAAACTAAATAAAGCCATCTATGGTCTTCGTCAAGCTTCTCGTGCATGGTACAACGAGCTTAAAACTTACCTTCATTCACAACACTTCAAACCCACTATTTCTGATTCTTCTCTCTTCATTCATTCTTCCGGGTCATCCCCTATATACATGCTTGTGTATGTTGATGATATTATCATCACCGGTCCTTCTACCGACACCATTGATAAATTCGTCACCTCTCTTGCCACCAAATTTTCTCTTAAAGATCTAGGCAATTTATCCTACTTCCTTGGTGTTGAGGTTCTTCCTCACTCCCACGGCATTATATTATCTCAAGCCAAATACATATATGATCTTTTACAGCGTACCAAAATGAGTGATAGCAAACCGACATCCACACCGATTACTTGTTCCGAACCTCTAACAGTGCATGCAGGTACCCCTCTTTCATTACCCACAGATTATAGAGCTATTGTCGGAGCCTTGCAATACTTGTCTCTCACTCGGCACGATGTTGCTTTCACAGTTAACAAGTTATCCCAGTTTATGCATGCTCCAACATCAGTACATTGGAGTGCCCTCAAACGACTTTTACGATACCTACATGGCTCCATTAACAAAGGTCTATTGTTACGTCGTGCATCTCCCCTACATCTTCATGCTTTTACCGACGCTGATTGGGCCGGTGACAAGGATAACTACCGAAGCACCACCGGGTACATTATCTATCTTGGTTCAAATCCTATTTCTTGGAGTTCAAAACGCCAAAGCACTCTTGCACGCTCATCAACTGAAGCCGAGTTTCGCGCTGTTGCCTCTACTACCACTGAAGTTCTATGGGTCAAATCCTTGCTACATGAACTGGGCTTCAAATCAGCACAACACCAACTATTTTTTCTGACAATTTGAGTGCAACCCAGTATGCTACCAATCCTGTTTTCCATTCACGCATGAAACATCTAGCTCTTGACATTCACTTTGTTCGCGAAAAAGTAAATGATCGATCTCTACGTGTGACACATGTTGCTGGGGATGACCAGCTAGCCGATGCTCTTACCAAACCACTTCTACGACAAAGATTTCAACAACTAATTTCCAAGATTGGACTTATCTCACGACCGTCCATCTTGAGGGAGCATATTAAGGAAACTACCAAAGAATAATATGAAATATTCTCTCAATTAGCTCTCCATAATCTTAGCTTGTATTTTTAGCAATTGTAATTATTATAGGCATAGGTTATGGTCAAATATCAATCCCTTTGATTGCTCCTCGTGATTGCTGTCAATGTTGCATATATATATGTTGTCATCCTTTGTTAATATATATAAAAAGAATATATTATCATCTTCTTTTATATAATGTGAAGGGGGTCAATGCAACAGGTTCACAGTGTTAGGAGAGTTATAACACTTAGCAGATCAAATAGGAAACCAGTTTATAATGAAACAAATAACACAAGTAAAAGAATAGAACAAGAATAAGAACAAGAACACTTAAATATGATTTTCAAGAATGATGTATATTGCTCTCAAGTTCTTATAAGTGTTACAAAGCTTACATAGAAAATACAAGTACTTGATATACTTTATACTACATCCTACGACCGACCATACTTTGAAGGGCAGCTGAAAATACTAATCTAGACAACAAGATCAATATAGAGTCAAAAGTCAGATTGTCTTTTGACTAGTGACTATGACATGTCATAGCTAATATCCTTATCTATTACAAAAAGGATAAGAGTACATAGTTGGAAAGTTCCATACTTAACACCTTAATCTACAATTAACAAAAGCATGGACTTTTCACCAACTCATGCAAGTTGGTGAGTGTTCAGGGATGACAGCAGAAAGGTGTTTCAGCTTTTTTCAAAAGCATGTAAGAGAAGACATGTCTTCTCTCTATTAGGAAGAAATCTGTCTTGGCTTCGGAAGACTTTGTCTTTAAAGTTTCAGAAGACTTTATTTTTGGCTTTTAAAGAATTGGTCTTTTGGTTTCAAAATATTTGATACTTAGCATAATTTACTGAGTTGTATGGCGAACAGGAGCACTAATCATTACAGAAGATAAAACTTATTATAGTATGGCTAACACTTTGGTTCAACTGGAAAGCAAGGAATGAATGTATTTTTACCGGGAGTACTTCGATCGTGGCATATGTTGTGAAGGATATTAAAGTAAACTTACTTTTATAATTTCCGTTATAAGGTACACATCATATTCACCCAACTTATTGCCTTATATATAATCACGCTAACAATATAAGGTAAGTAATTACGCTAACTTATTACTTATTACCTTTTATATAATCATGCTAATCACCCAACAATTACGTTAGGGATGCACAACAAAACGACTTTTTTAAATAAAAATTAGGGCTTTTAATACACTTTTATATCAAAATCTATAATCTATAACATATAATAAAAAATGTTTTTTAAAACACGTGTTATCATTCTAGCATATCAAATGACACAGTGTTATCATTTTATCATATGAATAAAAATATTTCCCGCATCTCTTTCATAATAAATACAAAAATTATAACAACAATCAATTTGACTTTTTTTTACTAAGATATATTGTTAAAACAAACGTATATATATATATATATTTAGGTTTTTTATCTCTCATATTAAATAATAATTATTTCAAATAAGTAAATTAAACTATCAAATATCTAAAATATAAATATTCTTATTGTAATAATTTATAATTTTATTATTTGTTATAATTTTTAGATATTCATTATATTTTTATTTCACTAATGACTAATAATAATAAAACTAATAGTTTTAACATGTTTTATTTATTACACTCATATAATACATTGACTTTAATCTTATAATAAATATATACACAATGGATCCTCGCTCTATCCCTCCATATATTAATTTTAGACACACAATCGATATCCACATGACTTAGATCTCTCTAGCCCAATACATACTCAACATGGAAGATCTCTTTGATCTAGATCTATCATTGACCATGGAAGATCACCACTACACCACCACCACCACCATGACTACAACAACTGTCACTAAAGCACCCCGACCACCGTCGCTAGAAGAAGCACAGAACCAAGTTATCGCCATGAAGACTATCGCGGATGCATCGGGAGTTTGTACCGTGTGCATGGAAGGTTTCAACTCATCATGCACAAGTGGTAAGCAAGCTCCTTGTGGACATATCTACCATTCTGATTGTATTACAAAATGGCTCTCGTTTCATGACTCTTGCCCTCTTTGCCGGAGTAAAGTTTCCGACCACCGGATTAGTTTTCCGGTGGGTGATTTGTAGATCATTTAATGATGTAACCTATGTGATTCGAGTCATATAATAATGTCATAGAACTTTGTTGTTAAATAAGTTTGACATCTACTATACCACAATTAACATGGTATATATGTTTTTAACACCTTACCACATGTCAAAACTCAATTTGTCTTCAATATTTTTTTTACGTTGTTCTTGCTTTAGGTAGATGGTGTATTAAATTTTGCAGATTTAAAATTTTAAAACGGCTAATTGGATCGCTAACGGTTCAATGGCCCACCCGCTCATTTTTATTATCTGAGTACGTAACTCGAGACCACGTTCAGAAAGAAACACAACATAGGTAAAAGAAAACATCTTACTCCAAATCGAGATATCTTAATTTGACCACATGTGCTAATAATAATTGGTTATGACAAGTGTATTTAACAAGAAGATCCTATTAGATATTAGTTATTACTACAGCACGCCTTGGCTGTCGACTTAGGTTTCGAACCTTGGGGCAATTTTTTACAAGCTTTTTTTATGTTTCGATTTAAATTTAAGTTAGTGAGAATAATCTTCATTATCATGTGGGGTTAATGTGGGGTTAAGAAGTAGATATTATAAGTAGTTATTATTAAAAGAAAAAATCTAAATTCTCTTAGTCAACCATTTTTTGAAGATATTTATAAATGCGTCTTTAAAACTATAAATTGATGTTTATTTGATCCATTCATAATTTCCAAAGGATCGTTCTCAACACTTGTATATGATAACAATTTATGAAGACCATGAGAAGTCTTGATGTGTGAAAACTTTTATGTAGAAAACTTTTATTAGTGGCTTTTAACTACATGTTGACTTGTATATGCTTTGGGAAACTAACACATTGTAAAAATATATTTGAAGATTTAAAAATATATTTTTATTAGGTTTAAACTATTCAAACTTCACCTCGAATTTGTAAATTTTTATTTTAATACTTCTATTTATTTATAATATAATTACTATCCGTTCTGTGCGGTGGAGTTTGTAATTTTTTTTCCATACTTATAACTCTAATGTGGGATGCTATATTTTTGACCATTTATAAACACATTAAAAGTCGAAAAATAATAAAAACAAAAACACTTTTGAGGTTCAATCGTGGATGCCATTTATCTAGCTAGCCGGTCAACCACCTCAAGACACCTCCTACCTAACACTTTTGTAATCCAAGCTAGAATAAATATGTTGCAACGATATTATGAATCTATTGAAATGATATAAGTCAGAAGTTGTTAAATAAACCAAATCATATTAAAAAAGATAAAAGATGTAATATTTTTGACGATGATCGTTTTGAATATATTATATCAAAACGTAAATTAAAATAAGTGTGTAATGACTGTATTTATTTAAAATCTATAAAACATAATGTATATAATTAAAACGAAATGTAGGTAGATACAGTGCCTAACAGGAAGAAGTCTTTGGTTTTTGGTATTTGTGTGATAACGTGTTGGAAGATATGGATCACTAGGAACGAGGTTGTCTTCTCACAGGCTAATGCGAATGTTACCAAGATTGTGGCGGACATTAAATCCATTAGTTTCCTTTGGTATAATAGTCGTTCGAAGAAGGATAGAATTGGTTGGAAAGATTGGTGTAATTTTGATATAACTTGATATGTTGGTTGTGTGGTTATCTCTTGCTTAGAGATATCCTTTTTTTGTTTGTTTTGTTTGTTTATGAAGTTCACCTTTCAAAAAAAAAGGTAGATACAGTGCTACCGTCTAAGTTTTTTTAATTTTTTTTTGAAAATTTTTTTATATTGTTATATATTATATTTTAGCTAGTAAAACAAAAGACAACGCATCTTTCTTTTTTTTATATTGTTACAAATTGTTTGGTTCTTTGTGTCTCTTCAAGAGACCGTACTTGGTTCGAGTTTGCCAAGCATCTTTCTTCTTTCTTTTTCTTATTTTCTTAAAAGTTACATATTATTTAGAAAAATCAAGAACAAATATCATGTGTAGTAAGTAGTCTCCTTGACAGCTTGAAGTCGATAACAATAATTTGTTGTGCAATAAATTGGTACCTAAGAAAACATTATTGAATATTTTTTTCTAATCAAACTATCTTTTTGTATAATTATTAGGATACATGACGTTGATGCATTCTTATGTATTAAAATATCATAACATTTCGACACTTCAAACATGTTAATGATTTCTTACACTTATGTGCTAATATGGTTTCCGTTGCGTTATGAAAAGACCTCGCAACAACCCGTAAGGGTTCGATTCTAGTTGTATTTAAAACTTTATACGAGGGAAAAAACATACTAAATTATTAAATTATTGAAATATTAACATAAAAACACTATTCATCATCATTTCATTTTTTATATACAACCTTGCTATAACACAAAATAAATTTCGAAACATGTTATCTTCTCATATCATTTTTGTCACATGCAATCTTCTCACACCCATTTTAACACACGTCTCTAGTATCGCAAGTAAATCGTTTAGTAATATTACTAAATATTAATGTTAATATTTATATCATATCCAAATTATAAAACATATTGTTTAATAAATAAAAAACATATTTTAATTAAAAAATATAATTTTAATATGAAGTTTACAATACTTAGAACTTTTAAAAATGACATTGTTTATAGAACAGTATCTTTTGAAAAATATGGAATGTTTAAAAAAACAATTTAAAAAAAAAGTTTTTTGAAGATGGAAGTTTAAAAAAATGATGTTATTGTTTATAAATTAAGGTGATAAATGATACGTAATTTTAATAATATCTTATCTCATAAAATGATATTTAACTTTTAAATATTAATTACTAACACTAACTTGTGTAGTACACGAATTTCTAAAGTATATTAAAAAGAAATTGACATGCTGCATATAAAAAAACTAAAAAAAATAATTGAGATCTCAACTTGTAAGACATGAAAAGCAAATAGTTACCATGCGTGTATGTCCCTTTTTACATATATATAATAGTATATATTATTTATTTAAAATTAAAAACACCTGATATAATTTTTTAAAATAAGATAAAAATGCTATATACAATAGTTTTTATTGGGCATGTTTAGTAAATATCTCCCGATTAATACATTATTTAATATATATTTATTTTAAATTCGTCTTATTTATAATATTTATAATATACATTAATGGGGTTTTGATACATCAAATACAACATCTTAGGATGTTATTTATAAGTAGTAAACTGCAATTTATTGTTACGGCCTCTATAAAATACAGTTTATTATTTTTAAACGAAAGTATCATATCATTAATAACAGAGAAAATTGCAAAAATAGTCCATGTGGTTTGATCAAATTGTAAGTTTGTTCCCCAGATTTTAAAAATTACAAATTTAGTCCAAACATTTGAAAGTTTATTGCAAATTTAGTCCCCACCGTTAGTGTCCGTTAGTTTTTAACGATCTGGGGACTAAATATGAAATATGATCAAACCATAGGGACTAATTGTGCAATTTGTTTAAAAATTAAAAAAAATAAAAATCAAATAAAATTTAAAAGAAATAAAAATTAAACATAAGAAATTCAAATAAACATCAATAATAAAATTCAATAATTTTTAAAAAAATAAAATTAAGGTTAAAAATCAAATCAAATTCAAAACTAAATAAAAGTAAAAATAAAACTCATGTAAAAAATAGAAAACGAGAAGTGTTGAAAAAAAAATATGCGATTAAAGTAAAAAATTAAATAAAAATGAAAAATACAACCGAATAAACATTTATAAAATTCAAAATAAATATTAAAAAATCAGGTTAAAGTTAAAAAATAAAAAATAGGTTCGATTTCATTTTTCGTTTTTTGGATTTATACTTTCACGAGGTTTTTGGATTCTTCGATTTAAACATGACATATGAACTTCATAAA
>BJCN01323042.1:0-11284 GCA_018326445.1 Flaveria brownii
CCAACCCGCCTATTTTGCCACCTCTATTTCTAATATCCTTTCAGTTACCCACTTTATTAACTAGTACCAAGCTCATCATCAAATGCAAGGCAATATGCTTTTAGCTCACGGTCTGTCTCCCTATTCATTCGTTGGCCAATCAAAAACGCTGATAACAGTGACTCGCTTACAGTTCCAGTTGAACCATGTTCTGATTTAAGTGGAAGAACATCTTTCAAGACACCTTGAACTTCTTCATACCCAAGATGACCACCAGCTAAAATTTCCCGCAAGGCACCCACGAGTCTCATTTCATAACTCCCGTTACCAACATATTGTGGGCCGATTGAATTCCCGAGTCTCATTATAGAACCTTCCGGATCAGCTAAAAAGATTATATCTGAAGGTAGGGCGCGAATTAAATGTGGCCAATATGCATCCATTGCACGCCTTTCACCTTCACTCCATTGAGTTGGTTCTGGAAATGCATTTGCACGAATTGTCATAGCTGCAAAAAATGCTCCAAGTTGTGCCTTTGACACCTCTTCTTCATCTTTCAGTTCTCCCTTGGCTGACATAAAACATATTTATCAAAACTAATTCATATTTGTAAACCACAGTGTTTTTTTTTGGCATTATTTCAAGAAGATGATTAGATTACAATGAAACATCACGTAAAATGATTCAGAAAGTCAGTCACTCAGATAACCAATGAAAACAAAACAGTGTTAAAATGATGGTGGACAGTGAACACAAATTGCATGCGTATTCTCATCATAATCAACATCAAAACTTCAAATCAATTATGAAGGATATAACTTGCATTGGGGTAACACGACTCTTTATACAATTGAAGTCCGCTAAATACCACGGTAGCTTTTATAGTCATTAGAACTAGTACTTAAATGTCACAAAAGCAACTTATGCATTTTGGTTGCTTGCTTATTGACTAGTGTTTGCTTAGGTGTTTTTTGATAATCCGCTAACTCATCTTATAATTATAAAAAAATAAATGCATTACTAACACAAAGTAGTAAGCATTCCAACAGATTTACAGTGCAGAAGTATTTCTCCTAGACTTGTTTGTCAACATCATTCAACGAAGAGGGGGAAACAGGATGTAACTTTAAAACTTCCTGAAGATAGAATAGTGCAATATTCATCAAACATTTCAAGTGTTAGTACCTGTAATTTTTTCAATCATGTTATCACCAGATGCATCATCAAGTCTAAATAACTATAATCAACCTAAAGTCAAGAGCAAGATCATTCGATCGAAATAGTTAGTTATCTGAATAATAAACGAGCCATCAGCTGGACACTACTTGCTTTACTTAAGCTTAACTAAACCATAACATTCCAGGAACTACATCATACACATCATCAAACTTCTGCAAGCTTTAACATCTATTCAGAGAAATTAAAACAAACAAAAAGCACGATAAACATATATTACCAGATCTAAGTATCGTATCCAAAACCTTAAACGCTTGTTCTTCCGTTAGAGGCTTCGTCTGCGTCGGACCCGTACAAACCCTAGTCTGAGCTTCCAACACCGTCTGATTAGGTTTCCGATGGCCGGGGATCCGAAACGAAGTTGATAAAGTGGGATTACGAGCATCTGATTCAGTAAGTCCGAAATACTGATCAATTGCAGCTGAATCTAGCACTGCTTTGGTGGTCAGTCGGCAGTTTTTCCGGCGAGATAAACGGAATTGTAGATACTGTCGGTTGTATGTATCGATTGATGAGGTTTTGATTCGAGGTGAGTAGTTGATTGATAGGGTTGTGTTGTGTAAGAGTGATTTCATTGCGATTTGTGGATTCTTGTTTGTGATTTGGGGGAAATTGCATGAAATCGGAGGTTTTCAAAGCGAAAATCGGTTGAATTTGAGAAGTCAAAACTGATATGTTCGATGCGTCGCAAACAAGGAGATTGGGGTACTGTTATGGAGTTGTGCCATGTAAAACAAATTATTTTTTCATATTATTTGTTTGTATTAATATTACCGGTGGTGAAACTCGCGCGATGCAAGTCAAACTCGCACGGTGCGGTTTGGGTATAAATATTTTTAATATTGCGTTCTTAGTTGACTTTCTTTTATTATCCTAACTCTCAATTAGTTTTTTTAGTTAATGTGAGATATTAAATATATCTATATTACTATAGTGATGAACAAATTTATAAATAACAAATTGTTTATGCATAATCATTTGTACTATATATAATAAAATTGTTCTTAAGTGTCTTAAACATAGATTAAAATTACAATGTTGTACAAAAAGCTATATTATCTACCTATTATAATAAAAGAGTAACTTGGTATGACATGTGTAATCACCACAATTCTCCTCATCAAAATTTTTCCGTCTCTCTCTCCTATTAAATTATTACCTTAATTATTAATAATATTATTTAACATTTTTTTAGATTAAAATAATTTTGTATAAATTAAGAAAAGGATTTTTTTATTAATGTTATTTCTAAATAAACAAATGTTTATAAATAATATGTTTTTCTAAAATATTAAACTTTTTAAAAAATATGATATATTATAAAATTAGTGTTTTTAAAAATTAAATTATTTAAAAACCAAAAATAATTTAGTTTAGGAGTTATGATAATGAAATATTTTAAAAAATAATATTTTTATACAGTTTGTTTTAAAACAAAATGTTAATTTTTAAAAAAAAAATTAAAAACAAAGTTTAAAAAGGTTGATATCACTGTTTTATTACTTATAGTACTTACTCATATGCAAACCAATCATACCATATCTTGGAATATTATTTTATTTTCCATAAATTTTATTATATTAATATTTTATTTATTCAACCCGTGTACTACACGGGTTTTATAAAAGCTAGTATAATATATAGTAGTATAGATAATGATAAATTAAGATAACCTCTAATACAATAGTCATACTTTAAATTTAATTAGGAAATGGTGAAGTACAGGTATTTAAAGCTTAAAAGGGGTATAAGATGAATAAATCTTTTAACATTACACATTAATCTTGTAGTTTTTCATATGTCATCTTAAAATTAATATAAAATTACAAACTTAGTCATGATTTCTCTATTATATAGTATTATAGATACAGATATTATTTTGTTTTTTAACATGTGATTGGATCATTGAAGAACTACTGGCCCATCCAATCATTTTTATTACTCGAGTACGAAACCCGGGATTATCATCAGAAAAAAAACTCATCAATACGTGATGGAAAACCATTTGCCCCGACCTAAAACTTCTTTTCTTTTATCGTATTTCAATAAAGTATTATGACAGATATTATTTAATTAAATAGATAAACACGAGTTTCTTTGTTTATGCATGTACTTGAATGTGTTTGTTTTGCTTAGCATGTTAACACGGGGAGTATAAACATGAAAATACTCACTTCTTAACAGACGAACATGTACAATAGAATACATGTGATTTTGTGACTTTCGTCAATTAAAGTAAAACAAACAACTATGAACACAGTGTTGTTAATGTTTGTTTTGGACGTCTGCAACCATAGTCAAGAGGGACCAAAGGCCACCGACAATCACTTTAATAATTTTGTTTGATGTGCTTTATTTCTTACCAACATTAGGATATTTGTATCTCTATCTTAGTCGTATTTTCTTTAATTTCATTATTTGAAGCAAGTATGTGAGGTTAAATTATTGGTAGAGGTGAAGTAGCTCGGGAAAGTTAACTAAGTGAAACACAAAAATGTCAACGGACTAGAGATCAATGCCCTGGTGGAAGCAAACCAAAAGTTGTGGACACCGGCATGCTACGTGAACAATTGGTTAATTTTTGTTCTTTTTTTAAACATGTTTGAAATAACTGTATTTTTTTATTGGTGCGAGAATTTAAATTGTCTTAAACAACTAGTCGTAAGGTGTATTTGTTGTTTATGTTCCATGACAGATTATGCTAAGTTAGGTCAATTTGATAGGTTAACATGAATTAAAAATTATATGATTAATTAAGCAATACGGTGTTACATGATACGAGTGTGTATGC
Organism: Flaveria brownii; assembly: GCA_018326445.1. Lineage (NCBI taxonomy): Eukaryota > Viridiplantae > Streptophyta > Magnoliopsida > Asterales > Asteraceae > Flaveria > Flaveria brownii. The sequence continues at coordinate 4,007 of BJCN01323042.1, forward strand.
TTCTCGACTTGTTTATGTGTTATCGTTGATAAAAACTAACTAGTTTGAACCAAATTTGGGCAAAATCAACTAAAACAAGAAAAAAACAACATACGTAAAAATCAGGTGAATTTTATTATTTTATTAAGATCCATAACCGGTATTTATATATGTATGATATCTTCAATATTGGAAAAAAAATATACGTAGATCAGGGTCGTCCGAACTCAAAATGAGCAGCTCAACAATAAGACACGCTTTTAAATAGAGTCGTAATGAAGTACATGTTTTTGTCCGTCCGAACAAACTTACAGTCGTCTGAACTTTCGTAAGTTCGTCCGAACAAACTTCCAGTCATCCAAACCTTCGCAAGTCCCTATTTAGACACGTGGCTTCATCTGAACCGTTCATCGTGGGTTAGAACTGTTTTACGGTCGAGACGCCCGTGTTGGGGTGAAGACAGTTTGAGAGATGAGCCGGTCAAATGAAATTTTCTAGAAAAAAAGTTAGATCAAATGACATTTTGAGAATTTTCCAAAGTTATATATGGGCTTTGTATAATGGGCTTGAACGTTAGTTTTTCTTGCAAACAATGGGCTCACAAGCCTCCTAACCGGCAGCCCACTGCAACCTCTGCACAGCACAGCGACAGCAGTAGACTCCATTACCAGAGCTCCAAACCTCCATTTCTAACTCACACGGAGAACAAAACCATACATTCATCTAAACGTACTTCGAAATCGTCTTCAAAATCAGCTTCAATTTTGCTAATTCAACTCGAAACCTAATGGTTGATTGAGCTCTATGCAGATTCATTAGTTTTGCAGCAGATCGATCAGAAACAGATCTCAAATCGCACCAAACTCACACATCGATACGGATCTGATCTGTCGTTTGTAGTAATTGATGGCAGGGGCGGCCTCTGCGCTGTTTCTTCTCGACATCAAGGGACGTGTGCTGGTGTGGCGTGACTACCGTGGTGATATCTCCGCAGTTCAGGCCGAGCGGTTCTTCACCAAACTCATAGAGAAAGAGGTTGTTTCAATCTCTGCTCATTTCCTGTATGTTTTTTGATGGATTCTAATTTCTAAGTGAGATTACCGTGATTAGTGTTGTAAGGAAAGGAATGAAGCAATGTTAGTGTCTGAATTTGCTTAGGATGATCGTTAGAGTAACTAGTTCACGTTGCTGATCTGAATTACGCGTAATTAGCAGGTTTTGGAATTCTGTTGATTTACAACATGTACATACACTAAAAACGTTACAGGTTTATTCTACATGTTTGTTTGTGTGTTGCTGCATCTCTTTAGTATATTACTATATAGTGTAGTAACAATTGAAAGAACGGTAAGTGATTTTTTTTGAGCTGTATTGGTTGGTTTAAAGCTGTAACCAAATCCAGATCACAGTCAAAGTGATGGTTTCTTTGTGGGAGAGGCTAAATTGAGTTGAACCCCCTTGAAAATGTTGTCATCTGTGTAAAGGAGAGAATATAACTGATGTGACAACTTGAATGGGGGCTTTCCCGTTCTGTGTTAATTTAGCTCGAACTTGATAGTTTTGATTTTAAGTACTGTAATCGAAGTGACCATATCGTTGTATGCATGAAAATGAGTAGGTAATTGTTTGTTTATGACGTGTTGATGAATCTCAGGGTGATCAAGAGGCTCAAGATCCTGTTGTATATGATAATGGTGTCACCTATATGTTCGTACAACACAACAATGTATATCTTATGGTTGCAACAAGGCAGAACTGTAATGCAGCTAGCCTCCTCCTATTTCTCCACCGTCTAGTTGATGTAAGAACTATTTGGTAATACGGTGAAATAGCTTTCATTTCTTTGTCTGAAAATAATGATAAGAGTCAAGTCACATCCATCATTCCGTCCCATAAAATTTCACACATTTATTTATTATCTCCGCTCTAATTCTGAAAAACCTCCTAGAAAATCTTTCACTTAATATCACTTTTATAAGACATAAAACATTCATATCATTCACGTTTGTTGTTGGTGACAGGTATTTAAGCATTACTTTGAGGAGCTAGAGGAGGAATCACTTAGAGATAACTTTGTTGTAGTGGTATGCATAATTTACTATATGATATCACTAAATATGCCACTATAAATGGAATAAAAGCTGAAAGGCACATGATGTTTTGCAGTATGAATTGCTTGATGAAATGATGGACTTTGGTTACCCTCAATTCACTGAAGCTAAAATTCTCAGTGAGTTTATCAAGACTGATGCTTACAGGATGGAAGTTACACAGAGGCCCCCCATGGCTGTCACAAATGCAGTATCTTGGCGTAGTGAAGGGATAAGATACAAGAAGAATGAGGTAATCTTCTTGTCAGAAGTAGGTAAGTGTGGATATGAAGTTGCAAGAAATAAAATAAAATTTGAATGCCTTTTTCAGGCATTTTTGGACGTTGTGGAGAGTGTGAATATACTCGTCAACAGTAATGGTCAAATAGTTAGGTCGGAGGTCGTTGGGGCATTGAAGATGAGGACTTATTTGAGGTAACCTAACACTTAATATTTTGCTAGAGTATGCAATCCCACCACTTTACTAGTTGTAAGTCTCTAACTATATCACATTTTTGTATTGTTCGTGATATGGAGTTGTAACTTCCACTCAAACGTATATAATTGCTACTGAGCTTGGTCTACGTGTTCTTTAAGGAATTTGTGTAGATTGTTTCCCTGATCCTATTAGGATTAAAAGATATTCCAATAATTAGATTTTGATTGTCCATATTTGTTAAACGTAAAGAACTATCAACAATAAAACAAACGATGTTAGTTTTATTGAGAAAAAGAAAACAGACTTGCAGATGAAAGAAATATAATTGCTTAATTATCGTAGTCAACTAATAGTCATGTAGTTATTTTTTGATACAGCCAAGGTACAACGTTCTTTGGTTTGTTTCACTCTACATGGAGCCATGGATACACATATACACACTCTTTACACCTTGTTCTGTGTTCCTACTTAGACTTTAGGGCCGTCCTGATATCGCATCAGCATACTATATAAAGCTCTAAATAGATCAATCTATCAACTAAATGAGCACATTAACTAATGAGAAAAGACCTCAATAATATAAAATCTTGGGTATGTTTGGTAAACACTTTGTGTATGACCAGATCCTGAATCAAATACAATCTTGGGAATTTATAAATTGAAATATATCAATACAAAGCTATGTCATTTCAAGTTTGAAATAAAAGGCAGGTTCAGTTCCGGGTTTTGACCAGACTGGTTTAACCGAACTGAACAGTCTAGAAAGTTGGTCCCAGTTTGGTTTTTCTATTTTTTTTTGTTGTGGACTGGTTTTTGCATACCCTCCTAATATCTCACTCCATTACACATGGTCACTTAAACATTTAAGAGACACACAAATCTTGTGCAACTGCTAACTGGTGATGTTTCATTACTTTCAGTGGCATGCCAGAGTGTAAACTTGGGCTCAATGATAGATTATTGCTGGAGGCACAAGGTCGATCTTCTAAGGGAAAAGCCATCGACTTAGATGACATCAAGTTTCATCAGTATGTTGTTCTACCCTTGTTAATTGACCTGTCTTCATGGGTTGCAAGTACAAAGTAGCCTCAGCATCGTTCATCTACTTTAGAGGTGACATTTTGACCCATTAAATATGAATGGGTTGATTTGGGCTATATTTTATCTCTAAAAAGTGAAACATGCAACTTATAGAAAACAATAATTCATAAAGGAAACATGTCAGATGGGTTGAGGATGTTGAAGTCGTCCAAAGTGTATATTTTATGCATAAAACCTTCTAAATCATTTTATTCAAAAAATTATATTATTATTGAAAGAATAGAGTTTTCATAATCATTTTTGACTGACTACTAAACCAATTCAACCCAACCCAACACACACCTTACTTAAAATATACCTTTTTACCTTAATCCAAATGTGAACCTTCTGCTCAACCTGCCCAATTTGCCACCACTAATCTTCTTTAACATTTCTTCTGCACATAATTTTCTTTTGGTTTCATTTATTAGCAGCTGCTGCTAGTTTTCAGCTAACATGCCATTTTTGTAACAGGTGCGTGCGCTTGGCTCGTTTTGAAAATGACCGGACAATATCCTTTGTACCTCCTGATGGAGCTTTTGACCTCATGACATATAGACTTAGTACTCAGGTTCTTGTAGTTCCATCATCCAAACAAATAATTATTTCCCTATTTTCTGAATATTTTGGAATTTGATGATATCTTTCAGGTAAAACCTCTAATTTGGGTAGAAGCTCATATTGAAAGGCACTCTAGAAGTCGTATGGAAATGACCGTGAAAGCTCGGAGTCAATTTAAGGAGCGTAGGTATGTATTCTTGAAGTGTGTGATTTCTAGTTCCTGTTTTAAGTTTTGAAACTGCGCCTCTGGTCTAATCTATAGAACCATTTCCATGGGTTTATTGTAGAGGTGGACCCATTTACTTGTGAATGCGTTGACACGTGTCATGATTTATTTATGATGGGCCAGATGGGTAAAAATACAAAAATAGCTTAAAATGAAACATGACAAAGGAAAGCAGTTCACATTTTTATGCAATTAGTCCATTCTATGAAGAAGATAGATTTTTTGCTGAAATAGTATAGAATTTCTGCAAACACGTTTAAAACATTGGTTATTTATATATAGCTAAAAATCTAAGCAAAAAGCTAAAATGAAGAAAACATTGATTTTGACTCATGAAGTCATGAGTGTATACAATTTGACTTTTTGACCTGGCAGCACTGCAACAAATGTTGAGATCGAATTGCCTGTGCCTGCTGATGCAACTAATCCAAATGTTCGAACTTCCATGGGATCAGCTGCATATACACCAGAAACCGACGGTCTTACCTGGAAAATAAAATCATTTCCAGGTGGCAAGGTAAACCTTGTATTTCATGTTCATCTGTATTTGACAATTCCATGCGTTGATCGAGTGAAAGTCAAACATCTTGTGCATGTCGGATATTTTAGGAATACATGTTGAGAGCAGAGTTCAAACTTCCCAGTATAACAGCTGAAGAAGCGGCCCCTGAGAGAAAAGCTCCTATTCGTGTGAAGTTTGAGATACCATATTTTACAGTTTCTGGAATCCAGGTAAGCCTTCCCTCTACATGAAATCAGATTCGGGCTAGTCCTGTGTTTTTCAAGTGCAGGTCCACGTGGTTAAACTGTAAACAGGCCGTTTGATCTGTTAGAGATAAAACTTAATCTAGATCGACTCATTAACCTCACCTTAACTTTATAACACAAAATGGGGGGCTAATATTACCTTGATCAATCTAATTTACATTATTTGTCTTTTATAGGTCCGTTACCTAAAGATTATTGAGAAAAGCGGTTACCAGGCTCTTCCATGGGTGAGATACATAACAATGGCAGGCGAATATGAACTACGGCTCAATTGAAATCTTATTCTCAAGCAAGTGTTTTGCATTTAAATCCAAATGATTTTCGCTATCCAAATCAACTTTTGTATTTGTTGTGCACAATCTGTTATTCAATGTACTAGCAGAAAAATGTTCTACACGCGCTTTTAAATATACGTAACCAGCTTCTTTCTTCCATATGTTTCCATCACCATGTGCAGGGTACATGAAATGCTTTACAAACTTAGAAGTTATGCTTTACCAGAAACAAAATGAACAGGTGGGTGATGATTCGAGCCTGAAAAGGTTGGGTTTGGCCCAACCAAGAGAGCTTCACATGAAAGATACTTTTATACAACTTTCTACCACTTTGACATTGGTGTGCTTTGTGGTAGTCCAAAAGTTAAGGTAGAATAAAACTTGCAACACACAAAAAGAATGTCTAAACTATGATATTACCAGGATAAATTTCAAAACCCATGTACCAAGTTCTCGTAACCTAAGTATTCTCGACACTTGATTTTGGAAAGTATGTTTCACATCCTCGTGTCCTAAACTCTCTTGTGGAGCTTATCATCATAGTTGTGAATAGAAAATGTATCTACACCTCATCTTTTGTATATTCAAATTGAACTCAAAGGTACACTCGTGTATGTCCTTGTGTTCATGAACCAAAATCTTCTTGTTCTTTGAACTCCCATGTTTTTTCTTCTGCTTTTCTGCTTGGTTGTTCATGCTTATTCTTCTTGATGTTCATCTTTTGTTGAGATTTTGTTTTCTGTGGTACAAATGGTGGTTTTATCCTGTAAAGTAAATGTGGGAACACTGTTAGAAACTGTAATAACTTTGATATGGTATAAAATTAAGTTTTTTTCAGACATGAAATGCCATAAAAGTAAGTTACTTTTGCATCTATGAATTTGTCTACGATTGATTGTTTTTAGAAAAAACAACAGCATTCCTATGGCAGTTCCATAAGAATGAACGTTAAATTACAACAAAAATGCTAAATATGTTGGTTCTACTCTGTCAAATAACTAAAATAACCTTAAAATGAGACATAAAAGAGTCATTTTGACCCCAATCAATTCCATTAACCGAAAAACTGGTAATTCTATCATGGAATCTTCTTAAGAGGCACACGTCAAACACCATATAAATATGGTCTTGCAATTTTCACGAGTACAGTAGCGATGGCAATTCCAAACCATTTACTTGGGCTGTGTTTTCTCTAAAGGGTCATAACTCGCTCAAAGTCTATTGTTATCACATAAATCAACAAAATCATTTATTCAAAACAATTACATTAATACTGAAATTGCAACTTTTGATTTCATTTTTGCAAATTTATTATTTATAGAAACTCTTTTGAAAAAATGTTTTGCTCACCTAGATCTAGTCAAGTAATCAATTTCAACTCATACAAAATTACTCGTTCTGACCTGTTTCCCAACCCGTTTAGTTATGCCACCTCTAGAGAATACAAGACATTGTCAAAATACCTTTTCAAGACTCTCATCAAGATGCTGTTGATCTCTTCTGCTATTATACTGAACCGAATCTTCGTCATTTTCTATTTTAGAAATCAAAGTTTTATCAACTTGACTGGAATCTGAAGATGAAGGACCTCCGTTAACAGAATTGAATGAATCAGTTTTTTGTTCATGGTCATCTTTTATGTCTCCCTTAAGAGCTTCCTTTGTCAATGCAATCTCTCTAGCTTTTTCTGCCTCTTTTTGTTGTTTCCTCTTAGCTTCTTGTTCCTTTAGTTGTTTAAATCTGGAAGTCATCAAAATAATATAAGAAAAAACATGACACATTTGAACCTTAATGATGTTACAGCTAGCAATTTCAACAATTTACGAATTTAATAACGAATAGGTTTTTATCTCTAACAAG